>JAJGOT010000984.1:0-62500 GCA_022457155.1 Cladopsammia gracilis
CCCCCCCCATCTCCCAGGGTTGCTTTGCATGTCTGCGTTCTTTTAGAATCTCCTCTCGGTGCAGGGTGTAAGAAAAGTTACGTTTTAGGAGCTTTCTTTAATTATTTGTGTATTTGTGGTTGATGCAATCCCAAATTTCACGTGACGCTAGCCAGGCCTCCGCGGATGAAAGAGAATATGTCCTGGCTGGCCCGAATGCAAATTCCGAGAAATTTGCTCACATGACTTCCTCTCTTGTTTCAGCTGCCATTCCGAGAAAGCTTCACACCGAGCAAATTCTAAGAAAATGTAGTGCACATTGAATCGTAGCTCGAGGAAAACGAAGTCTTGGAATTTAACAGTAGATATTCTTTCTTTTTCTACTGTTGGTGCATGGTAAGTTCTTAATACATAATACAATGCTCGGGTTTCGTCAGTCCCGCTTGGCTGAAAGTATTAAAGCTTGAAGAATCCTATTACTTTGCAAACTACACCGACAAGAAGTGTTCATGTGTCGCTATAAGACGTAATTCACAAACAAGAGTTTTTGAAGTTCAATTAAGCTTAAAATGAATTTACATAATTAGAACCTTTTCAACTTTTTAACACAGGTTCGTCGAAGTTGGAATAATATGCAAATATATCTCATTTCGAAAGCTTGGGTTTCAGTTTCTCGATTCAGTTGTCTAAATTAAAATCCTAATACAGAACAACATGTTTATTAAGTAGTGAAAAGAATGTTTTCGTCCAAAAAAAAAACAAGTCTCAACGAATTTAGTTGCTCGGTGATATTGTTCAGTGATATAATGCGCTAAGCTCAGGCGGTTGTTCGTTTACTTAAGCTTGTGTGCATATATTATAATATATTAAAAATTTATAAAACATAAGTTCATTATTGGAAGTAGATCAACCGCGGTTATTCTTTTTAAATCGACAATAATTGTTTTGTTTTTCTTTAACATAAGTTCTGTTTTTTTGTGTTTAGGTTTTATTCAATTTTCTGTCTAGTTGTTAATGCGACAAAATGAGCTAAATTGTGTGACCAACATCCGGTTGCAAATTCCAAGAAATCTGTCCTCTTAACATGTATGTTTTCCGGGAAACAGAGGAACTTCGAGGGAAATGGATCCGTTGTCTTTTTCAATTTTCTTTCACGGAGAATATTTGTATCGCCTTTCTTTAGCCTGCGAGCAAGCTCTCGGGCTCGGGTTTGGGGCAGAGGGCAGGGCGGAGGGGGTGGGGGAGGGAAAGGAGCGAGACCTTGCAACGATGTCTCAGAAGTTTGAATGCCCCCTCTGAAAAAGTCTACGGAAGATGACGTCATCATTCTTTGCTCGTCGTGATCAAGACAAAACAAAATGACGGAGAGCGGAGGAGATTGTATTCGTAAAGCGTGCGAGAATTTTTCTAAATATCTGAAGATTCCTTCGTAATTGAAACCCGGGCAACGTCAAGCAGTTAAAGCACTACTTAAAGGCAGCGATGTCCTCGCTGTTTTGCCGATAGGCTATGGCAAAAGCTTTATATTTCAACTGTTTGTTGCGGCTGCAAATTGAAAGGAGGCAGCATCAAACACTGTTGGTTGTCTGTCCGTTACAAAGCATCATCGACGACCAGGTAGACCAGAAGCCAGAAGTATTGGAATGTCTGCCGCTTCTGTTGCCGATGAATCTAATGAAGAACAAGAGGCTCCAAGCAGCCTATACTCATGCGCATGCGTTAAAAAGTTTTATGATATATTTTAAACATGATAAGAAGGTGTCCGACATGGAGAAGAGTTACTCCTTTCATTCAGTCATCGTTCCTGCAAACCACGTTGTTTACTATTGAATGTTTTGGAAATGAAGGCTATACCACAATGAAGCTAGTGATTCTTCTTAGTCTTATACAGCTATTTCAATCAACGTTGTCGGAAGAAAAGCAAAAAGCCTATAAGCCAAGACCGCAAGGTGATATGGGTTTTAAAGAATAAATTTGTCAAAATCAGCGATGCCTCACTCGTACAGAAACGAAAACACGGGGGTCAGCGTTTATAGTATTTTCTTCCATCTTCCTCCATCATATTGCACTGGCAACGGCGAAACTTAACAAATACCCATACCACCTTGCGGTCTTGGCTTATAGGCTTTTTGCTTTTCTTCCGACAACGTTGATTGAAATAGCTGTATATACGTGAACAAAGTAATGTCTGTAGGGTTGTAGGAGACGCTGTCGTGACACTTAAGTAACGCTGTTTTACCGGAAGTAAGAGTAGCCGGAAGTCGCTAAACAGGAAGTGTAAATGTCACAGCTATGAACCGGAAGTGCACAATTTAAAATATCCGTGCATAAATTTGCATGCAAAACCGTGACACAAAAAATAAAAATAATAATAAAAATAGTAATAACAAGAGGCTACACTGGTAGCCTGTACTCATGCGATTGCATAAGAAAGTTTTACGGTTTATTTTAAATGGGTCACGCACCCCTTCCCCCTCAACGAATTTTGCATGACACACTGAAGAACACGTTAAGACACGTTTTCTGTACTCGCCGTGAATATTTAATTTATTGATTCCTGATCAAATCCACACTCGTCTAATATTTCCCAAACAGTGACTTCTTTCTGTTACATTTGAAAAGCATTCTTTTAAATGCAATGAAATCAGTAAACGACTGGGCTATTTTTCAATTTTAGCAATTCTCAAAAACAGTATTACACGACCGTCTGTAATGTAAGATTGCACAACTGCACTCGCTTTGAATATTTAATTTATTGATTCCCGATGAAATACACACTCGTCTTTAATTTCCAAAACCATGACTTCTTTCCGTTACATTTGAAAAGACTACTTTTAAAAGCAATGAAATCAGTAAACGACCGGGCTATTTTTTTTTTAATTTTAGCGAGGCAACGCGTGTGAACGTACAAAGCCATAAATGTACAAAGCTTTGCTACATGTATGTAGAATATGTGGAACAAAAAAGGGTCATGTAGCAGCTCTCGTAAGGTCTGAACAAAAAGCTGTACACAGCTTGAACTCGTGGCGTCTTAACCTATGGCAGTATTGATTTCCAAGTGTTTTGAGTGCTTTTACGGAGAAACGTAGGTTTAAAAAGTCTAAAGTCTAAAAAGTAAGACCATACTACATTTACTGCATTCAGTAGCAGACACTTGAAACCACGATCGCTAACTGAAATGGCAATTTATATAAAACACAAAACTTGCCGGAGCAAAAACCCCACAGCAATAAGCGGCGAACAGAATATCAAACGGTCCTACCCACCATGAACGCCCTGCATTGTCTTGAAAATTTGCACGCTGTGATTCTTCCATCTGCTTTTCAAGTCAACACCGAAAAGATTTTCCGCCATCTTGAAATCAAGAGTGGATCACGAGGTCGCGTGTCAACCAATCAGACCAGCAGTTGAATTTAAAATATATATACGCGTTGATTTTTCTGTACTCGCTTAAATATGTAATTTATTGATTCCCGATCAAATCCACACTCGTCTATTAATTCCCAAACCGTGAATTATTTATGTTATATTTGAAAAAACTACTTTTAAAAGCAATGAAATCAGTAAAAATAGACATTAATATGGCACGCATTCCACAGTCCATAATCCACAGAAGTCCAGTCCCGAAGTTCAATTTTTTTTAAATCCGATATAACGACCCCGTTTTTACGTGTGTTTCTATTGTTCTTTCTTCAAAAAAGTCTTGAAATTACTCGCCACAGGCAGCGAGGACTACTCCGGCACAGGCATTGTAGAGGATCGGCAGTAAAATGTGGAATAAATTGACAATATGCTTACGAGCGCGATGGATCGATGTTTGGCATTTTTGCCTCGGAAGAACTCTGATTAAAAATAGCTCTTGTTTCTACAGAATCGCGACAAATTCGGCCTCAAGTTGTATGCTGTGTGTAAAAGCAACGTTCACTTCGATGGGAGAAATACAGGACTGTCTTATGCACCCATAAGACCAAATTACGGAAAGCGTATGTCATGCGCATGCGTTAGAAACATTTGTCATATATTTTAATGTACCATGAGAAAAGAAGCAATTTATACGTTAATACATTAAACAAGATAAGAAGAGGTCCGACATGGAGAAGAGTTACTCCTTTCATTCAGTCACCACGTTTCTATTGAACTTTTTATAAATGAAGGCTGTACCACAATGAAGCCAGTCATTCTTGTGAGTTTAATATATACCCGACGTGAACATTACTATTGCGAGAAGGGTTGTAGGAGACGCTGTCGTGACACTTCAGTAACGATGTTTTGCCGGAAGTGAGAGTCGCCGGAAGTATCTAAACCGGAAGTGCGAAGGGAAAAGCTATAAACCAGAAATGCACAATTTAAAATATGTGTGCATAAATTTGCATGCAAAATCGTGACACAAAAAATAAGAAAAACAGAGGCCATTTTTTAACTCATGCCGCTATGCGCATGAGTAATAAGAAGAAAAACGGAGCCGAAACCTTACCTCATGACGCTTCGCGCATGAGTA
This sequence comes from Cladopsammia gracilis, assembly GCA_022457155.1. NCBI lineage: Eukaryota > Metazoa > Cnidaria > Anthozoa > Scleractinia > Dendrophylliidae > Cladopsammia > Cladopsammia gracilis. The sequence goes on from JAJGOT010000984.1 coordinate 4,478, forward strand.
ATTAAAATCGGAGAAGTTTCAGCTTTTGTTTGGCTCAGCTGAGAAAATTATCGACCAGCATTTGTGGCCTCTCACACGAAAACGATACTAACGGCTATCAGTTTGATTCGTTCGCTTGCCGTTCATCAGCCGTTCGCGAACGGCCGTGATTAGCCGTTCAAAAAATATATTCAGCCGTTCCAAAAAAATCTTCAGCAGTTCGAGCGGCTAGGTAAGGGTTATCCGTTGTGAAAAAATATTCAACCGCTCGAACGGCTGATGTTAGTCGTGTAAAAAAATCTTCACCCTTTCGAACAGCTATGGTTATCCGTTCGGAAAAAATATTCAGCCGTTCGAACGGCGAATGTTAGTATCCGTTTAGATTAAAGATTTCCAGCCATTTGAACGGCTATCGAAAGAGCTCTGGTGTTTTGGCCGGTGACCACAGCTATTTCAATTTTGGTTGATATATTTCAATCAATATTTCAGTCAAGGTACTGTGGCATTTTTATGAATACGGTAAATTGACCAAAGCAAATTAAAATGCCTCGCCCATACAGCGAACATCTCCGATGGCGAGCCATTTGGATGAAGGAGATATTAGGCTTCAAAGTAGATGAAGTTGCGTCTGCTTTGTGTATGTCACCAGGGAGCTTAAGGAACCACGACGCCGACGGCAGCGGGAACGGCACGAAACAATAAGTTTAATGAGCGAAAACAATGCCTCTGCTCGTGCTTTTTACATTTTGGTACATTTCTTTTCCGTTCCCTGCAAATCAACAACGTGAAATGATGAAATTATAGGTTTTGTAGAGAACGTGAACATAAGACGGTGAATTTTCCTTTCTCCATTTAACCTGGAAAGCCATCCCTTCAAATTCAGCTCCTGGACAATCCAGTCACATTAGACAAACTAAACAAATTAGACTACTGCAAAGTACAGTCAACTCTCCGCTAACGGACACCCTCGTAAGCGGAGAGCTGTACTTACGGACGCCTTTTCAAATCCCCGTTTTACCTCCAAGTCAAACTCTGTATTTACACATTCCCGAAAGCGGACACTCTCCAGGGAGCGGGAAGATGAGAGACCCTGGGAACGAGGTTGGGCGAGAGCTTGCAACGATGTCTCAGAAATTTGAATGCCGCGCCCAATACTTCCCGTGGCCAATCAGCGCAAACCGGAATATCACGAACATGTGACAGTCCACGTGAAAAATAACTTTTCCCGGAAACTTGTCTGCTCGCGCTAGCTCGCAGCAAGTATGGCAAATATAGATCTGTGTAAAGAGAAAACCGACAGCAGAAGATCTAAACGATTTAATATTGTAACCCTGCTCCTGCCCAAACCCCAAACCCGAGCCCGAGAGCTTGCTCGCAGGCTACCTTTCTTTAATGATTGTAACTCCCGATTCTTTTTAAACGATTGCTTAATTAATAACTTTAAACCCGGTGCACGTTTCCCAAAAGTCCTAAACGCTATTACGTAATAATAATTATTTTTTTATAATTAATACTTCCATTTCGCGCTAAAGATTTCAAACTGGTCCGACTATGAAGTCAAGAATAAAATTTTTTAAGCTTTTGAGATATCAACAAAAACAGAATGTTTCACTTTAATAAACATTTTGCACTAAACATAGCTCTTCAGGTCGTTATTTTTCCTGTTTCGCACTGTTTATGTTCACTGTTTTATGTGACCCTGTCTTTGGCTTAGCGTTGAGGAATACCCCGTTTCGCAGATATGGCAGCCATATTGATAATCCCATAATGAACATTGAAATTAATAGCCCAATTTCGATATATTAAAATTCAACTTGAAAACAAAAGACATCATTACGAGGCTTAGGGGAATAAACCATATAAATCCCTTATATCATTCCCCTAAGCTTGGTAGTGATGTCTTTTGTTTCAAGTTGAACTTTAATATATCGAAATTGGGCTATTGTTAACAAAGGAATATATGAATTTAAATGGTCATTATTGGATGCCCTGGTGGCAAAATCAATATGGCTGCCGTATCTGCAAAACAGGGTATGAGAAAAGGATAAACATGTTCGTTGTCTGTCTTTTTTCAATGTCTTTGCTTGATTTAACCAAGCCCTCAGTAGCCCGTGTACAACCGCTTCCTAAGCCCTCAGAAGCCAGGACCTTCTAATCCATTCAATTCAGCTACTAATATTATTGAAGGGCCGAGAGCATAACCAACCTATGTCGAATTTAAGACCATTTTTATTTTTTGTCGCTCAGAATCAGATTTGCCTCATTTTATCGTACAGCGAATAATATCACAAACCCTTGTCGAATTTGCAATAACTCTAAGGAATTTGATTATATAATTTCACCTGAAAAAAAGCAGAGTTCTGGCCCTCCAGTGCTTTGACTGTACATTCAGAGCGCAATTTTAACGCCATTTCAAAGCAGATTGGCCGTGAGAATATGCGACCGCAATACTTCTGACCAGTGTCAACAACCTGAAGGAAATTTCCTTTATTTACGCACGCCTGGCTCGCTTATCTATCGTGAGCTCATTACGGTAACACATCGGCTGTAGCGTGTGTATAAGCCAATGTGTATAAGGCCCGTCCGGTGATTGAAAGACATCATTAAGTCCGAAAATCCTTAAGTCTCTAGCACCTCTCAAAGGAACGAGTCGTGTTTCTTGTCGTACCTTGTGTCTGAAGCGCCATTTAGTGCTCGAGGTGGACAAGACGAGCCGGCGGTAAAGTCTGGAATCACTTCGGTCAGAAAAGGGGCAGCGTTGTGAGTTGTGGACCATTTTCCATCCCATGCCGTGGTCGAAAAGCCCGATATCCGAAGTGCTTTCAGACTTATAGTATTTTGTTCTATAAAACCTTCGGACGGGAAGTTCCAATTCGGTTTTGCCGTAGGATTTCACGACATGCTTTGCGATAGTGGCAGATGGGTTCGCTGTGCCTGGTCGGGCACTTGAAATACAGCTTTGAGCCGCTCGAAGTGAGTTCTTGCTGGCCGGCCGAAATATGTTTCGCATCATTAATGCATCATTAAAATCGATCCAAAAGGATTTTCAAATCGAGATACGCATGGTCTCGTGGGTTGGGTCCTGTATTTGCACTTAGCCGGCCCCGTGTTCGAATCACGCTCAGCATCCTTTTTTTTCGATCTGGACATTATGATCCAAAAGGATTTTTAAATCGAGATACGCGTTTTAATGCGTATCTACCTTTAAATTATAAAACTCAGTCTTGATTGCGCATGTGTTCCTCGATGGTTTCGTGGGTTGGGTCCTGTATTTGCGCTTAGCTGGCCTTGTGTTCGATTCACGCTCAGCATCCTTTTTTTTTCGAACTGGACATTATGAAAGAGATTTACTTTCGTTTTTTTTTTTGCGTTCGTCAAAAATCCGTACGTTTAATTTAAAAAAACATCGAACCGTGTCAGTGTGAAATCATAAGCTTAACGCAATATTGAGTTACAATAGGAGCCTTTGATTTTTATTTTGCATACGGTATTTCTCGAAAACGACGTAAGAAAAACAGAAAAAATACTGAACAATGTTTAGCAACTAATTTGTAGTTCAAATGCGAGAAAAAAAAAATAAAAAAAGGCCTAAAATTCGACATAGGTTGGCTATGCTCTCGGACGTTTAATTGTAGGGAATAGGGTATAATTTTTCTTTGAAAATTATTATGGAGTAAGGAGCCATACAAAATATTTTTAGTCTTCCCCCCCCCCCCCCCCCCCCCTTCTCCCTACAATTAAACTTCCGAAAGCATAGCCAGCCTATGTCGAATTTTAGGCCTTTTTTATTTTTTACCTACGCGGCCAATGCTCACTTGCGTGAAGATACAAATAACGGCTGCGTAGGAGACTATTCCGGGAAAAACCTGTTATAGATTCCTACCTTGAAGCCAACTCTACTTAGTCTACTAAGCCTCAGCTATTCTTAACCCACGCGGCTGTCACGCGCGGCCTTTATTATCGTCTTCTCTGATCTTCGGTATAATTTTTCTTTGAAAATAATTGTGGAGTGGGAAGCCATTCAATAGATTTTTAGACCCCCCCCCCCCCCCCCCCCCGCCCCCCACCACAGAAAAAAAAAATGTGTAATAGACAGAAGGTCCATCAGTCTGTTAATTGCCGTGGCAGTACGTTAGGTATTTCTTGTAAAAGGACAATTTGGTTAATAAGCACAAATTTATCGGTTCAGTAGAATATAATGGAATGGGAGCTTAAAGGGACACTATGCTGCCGAAATAACGAAATTATGTTTTCTTAATTTCCATGTCATATCGCCAAATGCCTACAGATATACAACTAAATTGGATAAAAGGATTGTATAGAGCAAAACAGAAGTTAAGCAGTAGTTTGGAGAAAAAGTTCAGGATTAGATTGATTTATTAGTTTTTCCACTGAATGGTTTTTAAAAAACTAATTACAATATTACAAGGACTGAAGTGGATTAAAGTTCATCAATTTTGATTTTGTGACGGGAGGACAAGAAATAAGTTTCCAGTCAGGTGTAATTTGGAGTTTTTTAGTCGTGATTTTGCCCTTTTAGTTCAAATTTCTTTGCGTTGATCACTTTTGGCCATTTTTTCTATTTGAAGAAGATAAAGCTAGTTAGCTTAAAACAATCTCCTGGTCAAAATCATGAAAACACAATATTTCCGCCGGTACACTGCATCTCTAACTGCGCTGTTCCCATATACTTTTTCTCCCAGTTTAGCCGCACAGTGCATAATTGCCACTCATTGTGTTGTTCCAGGAAATATCCATACCTCCCCTACAGAAGGTCTTTTTGAGGACTCCCGTATAAAAATGAAGGGGGAGGTCGCCGTACCTTTTAGGGGTCAAAATTTGTAGATTGGTAACGCTTAGGATACGAAAATCTAAAACGATCACCGTTTAATGGTAGAATTAGAATTAGTGCAGTACCTTTTAGGGTATTGAGGCGAAAAAATATGACGGAATAGGATGTGTTGTTTAACATGTAGAATATGGTACCTCTTAGGGGTAAAAACTATTTCGAGACACGCCTATCAAACGTAATTCTGGTACCTTTTAGGGTATTTTTCGAAAATTTCCGACGAGCACGCCTGTTATTTTTACATGTGAGTCCCCCACGTACCGGGGGGAATAAACCCCTCTGAAAATTCAAGTCTAGTACTTCCTATTAAAATTTTGGCTTTGGAGACCCCCTCAGCTCCCCCTTAGAAATTACAATGATCTTTAATAAGGGTGGGAGAGATATAGATGCCTCCTCAGGAACCTGACTCATTTTTTAAGAGTGTTGTTCTATTGTTCTGTTGTTTATTTATCCTGCATCCCTACCCAAAACATATATACATGTACACCCACATAATCTTACAAAATGTAAAAAATGATAACTACAATTCAAAATGCAACACATGATCATCTTTTTCTTTATGCACTTATTCCTTTGTTAACTTCTTGTCTTTAGGTCATGAATATCAAACAAGTTATGAGTCTTGACTCATTTCACTGATCATCATGAATGAACAGAGTAAGTGTCACTCTCTCTACAGGCCAGCAGAGACTTGTAATGTTCAATGTTTATGGTTAATTTAGCCTCCAGGCTCTAATGTTAATTTATATTTTATAATTATTATATTATCTGTAGTTTTTCTTGTTTAGTGTGTTCTTGTAAAATAGATATATCTATTGTTATGAGTAAAATATTGTATTGTATTGTATTGTATTGAATTGTATTACTTTGTAAATATGATCATTTCACTGTCAAAAATGGATTTGCATCGCCCAATCACTGTCAATGATCCAATGGATTACAATTTAACGGTACATTACCAGCAAAATGAAATGCTAGAGATAATTAATATTTTCAAGCAATATGATTGGGGGAGCATGCACTCACTTGATTATGCCCTCCCTAGAGGTTTACATGCTCTAATTGCACAACTTCCAAACCCTTTCGCTATGGTGAAATCACATACTTACTTTAAAAATAAATCACAAAACTCACAGGAGTGAGGTCCGTTGTGTTCCTGGTAAACTAACATCAATTTGAATCAGATCATTATCTGTAGGATTTGATCCTCAAAGGCAAAAGTTAGAACCACGTGCTACATGTACACAACCAAAGGAGGAACTATCTGCATACTCCGATATTGTAATTGGGAGCTGATTAAAAATTAAGTGTCCATGCGTAGTTAATAATAACATTAAGATTTTTACCTTATTTATTTATTTATTTTTACCTGCAGTGGATGTAGAAGGTGATGATGATTTTAATTTGATTCAACCAACACTCCTGAAACAGCTACGGGCCATACTAGATCAGTACCCGGATGATGGACAGATACTGAAGGTAGAACATTATTTATCGGCATATGTATTTTTAGGTTTCATGATGGGGTGAACACGGTGGTTCAAGAAAGACATAAAAGAGGACAGAGAAGTCACCAAAATACTCAGTCACAATTTTCCGATTAACAGTGCGATGTACTCCATAAAAAAGAAACGTGTGCATCGAAAAAGGCAGAGTAATTTTGACATTGTGCTGTTTATTATATATTGATACAACCGACTGATTATAATACCTTTGTAATATACAGTCAAAGCTCTCTTAAGCGACCACCTCACGGATTCGAAGAAGTGGTCGTAACGAGAGCTGGTCGCTTACGAGAATAGGATCTCGTAAGCGACCAAAAAGGTGCTGCCTTTGCTATGACATCTCCAAAGGGTTAGACCTTCACGTGGCTTGGATGACCACATAGAAATGGCGGTCCCGTGTCCGTTGAGGACGTACGTAAAAGAACCACTGAGGACGTAACCAAACCCTGGCTGTGACCACCCTCGGTATCATGCATTGTTCGTGGATGGGGTGGGGGAGATGAGATCAACAATGGACCGATAGCGACTGCCTGAGGCGCCTTCATAAGCTGACGTCCGATCTCATTCTCATAAGTGTATGTAAAGCGCCATGAGACAAGTGATATTTGCGCTATGTAAGTCTCTAACAACAACAACAACAACAACAACAATTTATTCAACAAGAAACAACAACAACAATGTATACTTAGTATAATAATGAAAGAGTTGACTGATTTGTTTGCCCTGCAAATAGCTGGAAAGCTAATCGGGGCGGGGCAAAACAAGTACATGAAAAATACAAATATCTACAAAATCAAAAACCTTATACTATTGAAAAGCCTTGCAGATTGCACATAATAATGAATAAAAACACAGAAGTTAAGTGATCTAATTGAATTAAGACAAGGATTCTCTGACTATAGTAAGTGTATCTATGTACTTATACTTATACTAAAATATTGAATAGCAATTTGCGGAGAGCTCTTTTGAAAGCATTCTTAGGAAGATCCGTTATATAGCGTGGTATCTTATTCCACAGCTTTACTCCGAGCCGAGAGAAAGAATTGTTTAATATTTCTAGTCTGGAACATTTAACATAGAATTTTCCAGATGTAGACGATCGTGTATTGTATTCTTCTTCTTCTTAATGGGGCTATGCCACCATTTTTAGTGTTATTTTAAAAAGCTAAAAGACATTTATATCAGTGAAAACCCCAAAATAATGATCCAGTTTTGTTTAAAATTGCTTTACGAGTATAATGAAACAATAAACAAGTGTCTCTGACTACAGATGGCCAGGATGGAAATGGATCGGCAACTTGAAAAAATTGGCCAATTTTTTCAAGTTTGTTCAATGTGTTTTGCAAAATTTGCTAAAAACTGATTATGGTTTATTCTTTCTACAAGATTTTTACTTGATATCTTGTTTTTGGTGTTCTAAGAGCATTTTGTGTTTGAAGTAAGACGCTCAGTTTTAATTCTAGCATAGTCTAAGAAAAAAAACATAAAAATCGCCATGACTTAGCCCCTTTAAAAACAAAGAAAAAGACCAGTTGGTAATTCTCAAATGTGGTCGCGGTCGTTACGATCGCTTGCGAGAGCGGTCGCTTTAGAGAGCTTGTAATTACAGAGTTGAGTGGCAGTTCAAACGGGGTTTCACAATGGTGGTCGTAACCAGAGCTTGGTCGCTTACGAGAGCGGTCGCAAGGAAACCTTCGACTGTACATCGTTTTAAGGTGGTCAGACACGAGGGGTCATGTAGCAGGGACATGTCGCAGCGACATGTAGCAGCGACAAAAATTTATGTAGTACACACTGAGGGACATGTAGCAGGGACGTGCGGCGGGGACGTGTAGCAGGGACAAAATCATAGCGCTTGCACACACATGAAAATGTTGAGGGGACATGTCTCAGGGACATGTTGCAGCGACACGTCCCATGAAGTTCAACAAGTTGAACTCCGTGCGACATGTCGCGGGGACAAAATGGTGTTGCACAATTATGAAAGTATCAGTTCTTGAACTTCATGGGACGTGTCGCTGCAACATGTCCCTGAGACATGTCCCCGCAACATTTTCATGTGTGTGCAAGCGCTATGATTTTTTTCCCTGCTACATGTCCCCGCCGCACGTCCCTGCTACATGTCCCTCAGTGTGTACTACACAATTTTTTCTCGCTGCTACATGTCGCTGCGACATGTCCCTGCTACATGACCCCTCGTGTCTGACCACCTTTAAGCAAAATGATCGCTGTAGTTTAGGTGGCTGGTACCGTTTTTTTGGCGCACGCCGACTGGATTCTAAACGCGCGCGAAACCCACGAAAAAAAAAAAGCCAAAACAAAAACAAACAAAATGGCGACCGAATAGTATTTTCTCCTTTCCAAGTTTTCGTTCACTTGGCAGATAGTCTGTTTTACCGAGCTCGAAAACAAAAGCTGCCTTTTCTGTGATCTTCTGGTTTGGCTCATATAGCGCAAAACAAAAAGATTTTAGCGAACTTACAGCGATAAACACGATCGACATAAACACGGCGCCATGCATGTACAATTTACAACTAAAATATCATTATTAAGCTACAAAAATGAAACTTTATTTCAAGCCAGTTAAAAGAATATATCATACATAGGACTAATTAGATTTATAAGGGTTCATCAGACTAAGTTTTTACAAAAATAACACGCTATAATAATAAATAAACTAGCGCGAATAAACTAGCACGAAGCAGAAATTAGTGAATATAAAACGAAGTTACGTGTAATAAAAAGAAAAATTATAAGGAATAAATATCGTGTATGATGAAACTACACACTACAGCTGAGAATTTCAGCCCTCAGGATAAATTGTAAACTCAACATTCCCCAAAAACGGCTGCGAAGGATACTACATTTTGCTATGATGAACCAAGGTTTGTAAAATCGTATTTTCCTTAGTCGAGAAAAGATTTGAGAGTAGTTACAGCTATTCACATGCATCAAGTCGTCATTAACGTATGCGTGCTCGATTCAGACGCAACGACGAACGAAACATTCCTGATTCTGGACATAAAAAGCTTAATAACTGTTACTTTGAGAACAAATCAAACTTAGGCAAATATCACTACCAAGTTTCCAAGTGGACTTCAAAGTGAATTGTAGAACTATCAACAAAACATCAAGGTATCGATCGCGAGCAAGCGAGCTTATTATATAACCTTACCATATGGCTACAATAGTGCGCACGCTCTGATTAGCTGCTGAGTGGGCAAGATGTTCTTGTAATGACCGGGCAGTTATGAAACTTTTTCTCGGCTTGACGGTCCTTTCGAGTTGTGAGTAAAAGCTACGAGCGCGAGGGCGAAAACAACAAAAAATACCGATAAAATCTGATTACTATCTTTTCAATAACTTAAAAAATCAAAGACACGGTTCGATATTTCTTTAAAATTAAACGTAAGGATTTTTGACGAACGTATAAAAAAGTAAGTTACTTTCCTAATGTCCAGTCCAAAGAAGGAAAAAAAGAAAGAAAAAAAAGGTGCCTTGAGCGTGAATTGAACCCGGGGCCGTTTTCGACTGTTAATTGAGGCGCTAAACCACAAGACCATCGAGGAACACATGCTCAATTAAGACTAAATTTTATTATTGTGAAGTCAATTCGCATTTTGATTGCAAAATCCTTTTAGATCGATTTTAATGTTGCATTTAAAACTCCAAATGCGAAACAACTTTAAGCTTATTGTTGTTTATATTCGTTTGCAACAAATTAGTTATTGTTATCGCTGGATTCATGTTATTCTTGTTACGAAACGCATTCGTAACAAAGTATTAAGTCACTAAAGGGCCGATTACATGGCGAATTTCAGCCCGGGCTGAAATTTCAGCCCTGTTGGGCGGGCTGAGACTTCAGCCCGGTTTCTTGAACAAATCTTCTTAAAACGACGTTTGCGATTACGGGATGAAAAACCTCATGTAATCAGAATGAAATTTCAGCCCGGGCTGAAAAGCGATGTCACCTGGATAGAAAACTGCACTTTGGCATGCGCAATGATTTGTTTTGAAAGCCCGGGCTGAAATTCGTCATGTAATCGCATCAAAATTCCAGCCCGTCTACCGTGCTGAAATCTGGGCTGAAATTAGCCATGGAGTCGGCCCCTAAGTTTACAGCTGATGGAAGGAGCGAGTGAGTGAGTGAGTGAGTGAGTGAGTGAATTAGCCACCGTTACCGATAACCCGTTCATTAAACATGCGCGTATTCACGGGTTAAAAATGGGGGTCATCGGGTTAATTTAGTTATAAGCCCCAAAAGCTAAATAGTAGGTCTGAATGATCCCCACATATCTTTAACATGGTAAGCACCGATGACGAAATAACAGTCACGTTAAGTCGACAACTAAATGTGCATTTTAATTTTATCATAATTGAATTATGACCTTGGCCTGATGTTTTGTTATAATTTTCCAAAGTTTATACAGTCAAAAAGCCGAAAACTGGTGCCAGCCACCTTAAGTAATACTAAACGTCATTTCCTCTGACTTTATTAAAGAAATAAAAAACGCGCAGAGTACATTGTTGAGTTATATAACCACGCGTGAATTATTAAGAACACTTGAGAAGTGCAGAGAAGCACGAGTCGAAGGCGACTGCTTCTCGCACTTCTCAAGTGTTCTTAAAAATGCCCAAGTTCTAGATCTTATATAACTCAACAGTGCACGAGGAACAAATTATCGAGTTATAGTGAACTCGGTTTGATCAATCATAGCGCGCGCATTTCCTTGAGCATTTTATAAACTATGATACAGTTCATAGCTCGTTTCAGGGGTGAGTGTCAGTCTCTCGGTTGAATCATGGGCTTTAGGAAAAGTTTATTTCGACTAAGTTTATCTCAAAAATGGACTGCTCACATTAAGTAGTCCCGTGTCCTTCTTGCCGGTCGTTTCTCTCATATATTTTGTAGACAAAGCTTTGAAAACACTGCATTCGGTTCAGAAATAGTGCCAGCATTCGTAAATTATTGGTAACCAAGCTTTTTTTATCGAATCCGAGGCCCGGGTCGGCGCCAACTTAGTACCAATTTAGTGTGTTATGTTAAGAAACAATACTAAGGATATGTCTTAACTAAGGAGGGCTTCGTGAATCCCACCCCAGGACTGTCCACCTTTAGCTTCCATATATGGAGATGGACACAGATGCGTCTTACGAGCTTCGTATGACGGTTCGGATTTGCTTCCTACCCAGTGGGTTTTATTGAGTTAACACCGATTGCTTAGCGCCCGCGCCTCGAGTTCGAACAGAAAAAACGGTCGGCTACCAAGACTTCATACCAAAAAATTGCCCCCTGAAAGGAGACATTCGCTCCGGGCATGCGCGTTACTAAAATGAACTATTGCCCATGCGCAGTTGGGCTCGAACGGCCTGGGCGCTAGCCCGCGCAAGTTACCAATAGAAGCCAAGATGGGCTCAGTCAAAACATATTGCACTGAAAAAAAATGGCAAAATGACGTGTTTTTTTTCGCTCCAACTAAATCATATTTCCCACCAAAATGTTCACTACATCCCAGTCTCTTCAAAACCGAGTGTGGATGTTAACAGTGCGCCTATTAAAATGAGTTATACCGCTAAAAGCGATGACCGCGCGTTTGAAGTCCATACAAGAGGGCCTCACAAGCCTTTACGTGACATTGGTCACTTCACGCTCAAAATGATGGGACTTTTTTTAAAGTTGTTAAAATATTTAAACGTTTTCAGATAGAATGATAACCAAATTACTGGAATCCGAGTGTGGATTTCCGAAAAGTAATTCATAAATGGGCGAAATTTTGATTGTCCCTTCAAAAAATGGCGTTTTCGCTGTGATTTTAAGGGTCAAATTGGGGGTCTGGGGACGAGTTAAAAAATTAGGCAAATGGCATCCAATTTTTTGCCATGCAAATGCTGGCGCTATTTTTGAATTGAATGCATTGTTTTCCTGGTAGAAACGACCAGAAAAAACACAGGACTATTGAAATGTGAGTAATTTAAGTTTATTTCAGATAAATAACTTTTTATTCAGTCGAATGCACTTTTCCTATAGCCCATGGTTGAATAGGGCGAGGGACCGCAGAAACATGCTAATATCACAGGCTTACCATCTCCAGTTTGTGTGGTATACTGTGCATCTGTAATGGACGTGTCGGTTTATCAAAATACTACCTAAGGTGAAATTGAACTGGTAAAAATAATGGTGAAATACTGGTGAAATTAAACTGGCAAAAATGAAACAAAAACTCATGTTTGTTTAGAAGTTTTGAAGCTCGCGAAAAAATGGTCTGACTCTAACGCTTTCACGAGAATCAAATCGCCAGAACAAACACAGAAAAAAGGCAAACAACATGGCAGTTCGTTGTTATTTCATTTCTATCAAAGCTCTGACATGAACATGACAAATTCACAGCATTCCACAAACTGGGAGTGGTATATCTGTGTTGCTTTAAACCGTATCAATGAAGAAAATCATAGGAACCGACGTTTTTTACGTTGTAAAATTGCCGAAAAGGAAAGACGTACTGCATTGTAGATCATTGTAACAAAGTAATTTTTCGATCCCACAGCGGTAGAACTTGAAGAATGAGAGCACAATTTCCAAGTTAGATTTATATCGTTGTTTGCGACATAAAAATCTCGCATAAATGCTTTTGCACCTTGTGTCCCGAAAGGGTGAAAACATTTTACATCAGGTTATCCCACGATTGTCGAATGAAATTAAACCAAACACTCGCACTGCTTTCTAAATCCCACACTCGGCAAAAGCTTGCACTTGATTACCAGCAATATTGACAACTAGCGTGTTGACAACTGAAAACACAACCTGCCGCAAATCCTAACGTTCCTCCAGCGATACAAACCATCAAAACCCGCCCACAAATGAACCAACCAAGCACCATTATTGCTCATTTCAGTGGATTCACGCCCAAAGTTGACGGCCTCGCCGGACCCGGAAGTCACCTCTAAATTTTGTACCACGAAGGCCTAGGCGTGGCGCGGTTTGTAAATTTGTCCGAATTTGACGCGCGTGGATCGTGAATTTCTTGCGCGGGTATCAAATGCAAGCGCGCCCGAGTTTCGTATTTATTTGAATTGCTTTTGAAGGTGCCCCGTGAGGCAGTTGCCTAGCGACAACCAACACAACGTTCAACCTACAATGACGCCAGGTAGTGTTCGCGAAATCAAAATTTGCACACCGTAGATCCTTTCGAAACGAAGGCAAAACGAGTGAATTAAACCAAGAGGAAATTATTTCTTAAAAAAAGTGATTTTCATTGATAAAACTGATCACATCTACATAAAAAAAAAACATTTAATAAAGTTCCAGACTTCAACAAAATATGGCACGATTTAAACGACAAAAGATGTATGGTTTACTAAAAATCGAAATGAGAAATATGGCCACAAATTATTCGAACAACAGATAAACGAAAATACTCTTTTTCCCTTCCCTGTTGAAGGCTAAGGGCATGTAAAGGGGCTTGATAAATGGTGAGAAACCGTATACGAGAATACGCCTGCTTCTACACTGGATCTTTTAGGACTGCCTTCTCAGCCAAATACGTTCAAATGACAACTCATGTATAAAAAACAGGCTGCCTTGGAAAGCATGTGTCTACTGCACGCGATTACAATTTGGAGGTACAGTTAGTTCATGTCAACTTTCCTCTTTTACCAGTTTAAGGAGTACCCGGGTTTCTCTCCTATGCAGCCCGTTATTTGTGTCTTCAAGCAACGCTCCTCCTTTGCGTGACGATACAATAACAGCTGCATAGGAGACTATTCTCATTCGCGTAAAAGCCGCCGCATGTCGTTCCGAATGATCAGATAACAACGTGCTCACGTGGCAGGCATTCTATAGGCCGGAAAAGTCCCTAGGGAGATTTTCAAGACCTTTTATACGCTCTTTCATGCAAAATCTCTCTCTTCTCGCAAGTCTACTCGACTGGATCGTTTCTACAAGTTTCCCCACCCTCCTCCCCTTCAGCGGCGCTGGCAAATTCATATTTAAGCTCACCCTATGCCTTATGCAAAATTTTTTCACCCATATCTTATCCTTCGCAAGGCATAGAGTGGCTTTATGTGCGAATGCGAATTGTTTACTATACTCGGTATACCTGTTATAGTTTTCTACGCTGAAGCCAGCTCTACTAGGTTTACTAAGTATAAGATATTCTTGGGGTGTTTCGACAAAAGTCAGATCAAAGTGAAGTTTTCACCATTAACTGTTATTAAATTGAAGCATGGTAAGATATATTGTCTGGTAAAATCAATTTTACCATGACGACCATAAACAAGAAACTTCGAAATCAGAGAAATTGAAATCTTGCCCGTTTTAGATTTTTCATTGAAAATTCCACATTTAACATTTTGCCGCTTTAAGTAGCATTTCCCATTTTTCACCAACAAATGATGAAAAAAACGCATTCAGTCACTAAACAATGGCTTGAACACATGCTACTTGTGACGTCATATCTCGTTACCATAACTAATTCTCATCAAAGTTTGCCAACGAATACATGATCAGCTGCTGAAGACGGAAGCTGCTGTTGATAAAAACGGAGTAAAACCTTAGGGGGGGGGGGGGGGGGGGGGGAGCTGGCATCCACCCACCCGTGTACGTCCGAGGGTTAACCATTCGGCTCTGACGTGACTCAATAGGTAAAGCTTGGTAATCACATCTTGTCTATAAAGCACACGGGATGAACAATCGTGACGAAATGTTAAACATATTACCGATTTTTTCATTATCTTCCATGTTTTGTATGAATGTATATAGAAAGCAATGAAGTCTTTCTTTGCTAACCTTTTAGAATCAATTAGTGCTTACCACTAATTGATTCGTGTTTCTTTTTTCAAGGAGCTTATTCAAAATGCTGAAGATGCACGTGCAAGTCAAGTGAAATTCCTTCACGACAAACACAGCTATGGAACAGAGAAACTGTACAGCGACAGTCTGGCTGAGTTTCAGGTGAGTTTAGGCAGGGATTTTGCGAAGAAAGGTGCTCTGATATTTCCGATGCTCCATCAGATCTACGCCATTATCGGTTGAGCAACAAGTGGACAATTGGCGTCAAAGTGGGTAATTATGATTCTTTAAATAGTTACATGAGATGTATACGTCAAGAGGGCTGTGAAGGGTAATGTGAAAGATCGCCTGCTCAACCCTTGGCCTTTGCCATCGTGTTGTTTCATTTGTCAAGATGTATAACTGGCTATATTGACAAAGATAGCGCTGAGCGATAATCTTGCAATGATTCTGTAAGAAGGAAGGTTTTTTTTTTATTAACAACATTTATTTAGTTACATAGAGGGAAAATAAAAACAACGTACAAGAGATAAAAAGAAAAAAATACAATGTTACTATGGCGCGTTATTAGGGTCATAATAATATACATGCAAAAATTTCTGCATTCTGATTGGCTGAGAGAATGTCAATTAATCCCAAACAGTGCAGAAAGTTGAAATTGAGTGCAAAAAGGTGAAATTGAGTGCAAAAAGTTGAAATTAAAATGATTGACAGTTAGGATAGCTGAACAGATTTCGAGCCATGCAGAAACAAATTAAACAAGATTCAAACAGTATAACGGAATTTTAATAGAAAGTCTTGAAAGAAAACTGATTCAAAATACGAAAACAGACAAAAGTTCTAAGTACTGAGAAATACTAGGAGATTTGAGAAAAAAAGGACACGAGTACAAGTCAACAAAGAAAA
This sequence comes from Cladopsammia gracilis, assembly GCA_022457155.1. NCBI lineage: Eukaryota > Metazoa > Cnidaria > Anthozoa > Scleractinia > Dendrophylliidae > Cladopsammia > Cladopsammia gracilis. Next base: position 20,505 of record JAJGOT010000984.1, read on the forward strand.
CGAAGCGGAGAATCAATGAGGTAAGGCGCCTACGAAAATCCGTGATGAATTTTACGCTGAAGTTAAAACAAATGCTAACCTAAGAACCTATTTAAACAATATAATTACAATAAACAATAACTGATTACGTTTAAAATAGAAAGAATAAACTGTTCAAGTATCGGGAGTTAAGGAGCTGCCAAAGTGGTTTAAAGGCCTCTAGCTTGAAAGAAATGTCCACTGACCCATTACAACAAGAAAGTAAAAGGCGCCATAATTCCATATTAAATAAAAAAGCGTCTAAATCTAACCTCGGTAATGTCCTGTGGAGCAAATGAACTCAGAACTGTGATTAAACATTCTCCTGTGCTGACAAAAAACCGTTTGGAAGCTTTCACCTCGTTGTTTTAGCTTTCAAAGTCGTCAAGAGCGTTGAAGATTTTTCCGATCCGGCGTAAATAACTGAATTAACAAAACGGCGGCAGCGTACGTCGAAACCTTTCAACAATACCAGCCTGCGGATAAGAGCAAAGCCATGGCGACATCTATGTTTTGCTTCGTTCTTTTACAGTTTCTAACAGTGGCTAAGAAAGACGAAAAACTTGTGATGTAGTTCTTGTAGAGAGTGCATGAATATTCACGCATGAATTCACCTGTCAAAATTTCGACCAATCTGAAGTGGAGTAATCGAAGCGTGGCAAAGTGAATTTTTGTAACGAAAACAATCGCAGCGTGACAGTAATTTTTGCATGTATATTATTAACAAGTAATCACATGATTATTCTTGTGCAATTTGGAATAAATGAGCACTTGTAAATTTTTCAAAGACTACAAATTGCACTCGCCGATTTGTAGTCTTTGAAAAATTTACTCGTGCTCATTTATTCCAAATTGCACTCGAAATCACGTGATTACCTATACAAATTAAATATACAAACGTTTTTCAGATTGAATTTCGAAACGAGTCTTTTTGTTTACAATTACTTTCTAATTGCAGCCCTTGTTGCATGCTTAATTGCGAATTAAGTTTATCTTGACATTTCCTTCTAAAATTTACATCTTTTTGCGTGTTTGAAGAGGTGAATAGAGTATTACTACATTTAAAATTACTTGTAAAATGTTTGTTTCTGCTATTTGCGAACCACCTCACGATAGTCGCTTTGCACGCAAATTTTTGTTGTAAATATCTAAACTCCTTGTACACATTTTCGAAATAAATCCCTCTTTGCAACGCCGTACGTCTTCTTCCGATGCGATCGAAATCACGCTGAATTTGCTGATTTCCGGTTGATCAGCATATGGAATTACTTTCGAAAAAAGTCTTCGTCGACAAATTTTCTGCGAAAAATCAACCAGGCTTAAATTTTCTGCGAAAAATCGACCACGCTCAAATTTTCTGCGAAAAATCAACCAGGCGTTTCAATGTCGTGAAAGCCACGTGATCTATTCCAAGATGCAATATGGTGTAATAAAGAGTGACAGGCCTACACGACTCCCTCGCGAGTGTTTTAGCCATTTTTTTTAAGATCGCAAAATGATGCTTCATGTATTTGTAGCGGGTATATGGAGAATTCGAGGTAACTGAATTAAAAGCCTTCTAAACTCGCAAAATGATACAGACTATAGTCTTGAGGTCATTTGTGTTTTTAAGCTGTCTGCTAGTTTTGACCTGTTTGTCGGGCGTCTGTTTCATAGCGATGTTCTTTATTATGCCATCGTGGCATTTGTTAGAATAGCTCTGCAGTAAAACCTTTGACATTGCATGTAGGCTTAGAGCAAGCTTCGATTTGGAGGTCATTTTGAAATTATGCTGTATTCTCGGCGGTTTTCTTCAACTCTGGTTTCTTCAACTCGGCGGCTTTCTTCGGTTCCGGAGCTCTGTTCAATTGGCGGCTTTCTCAGTTTTGTTTGACCCCTTGCTGTGCTCATGTAGCCATTTTCTAGTAGAAGTTTACCAACATTTTAAGGTTTTTCACTCTCTCTTAATCTCTTAGGTAGTCGGATCTATTAGTTTGAAATTATCGACCGTCAATGGTTTCTTGCAATTAGTTTTATTTTCGCTGGGCCCAGCAGTGTTTTTATTGCAAGCCTCGGGTCGTTTTTTCATGGACTGGTGATCTGTTGGTCCGAAGTTTCAGAGATAATTGCAGCTTTTTATAAAGCTATGCAATGTTTCAAAGAGAGTATAAATCAAGCGCATTTCAGTCACTGCTCCGCTTTGTAGTTGAGAATTGACGGTTTTTCCGGAGCTCTAATCTGTTTTTCTCGATTGTCATTTGTGCAGTCGGTTCTTCTCACTGCATTGTAATGAGTTTCACAGTCTAGCGACTGTTTTGTTTATGCCATGATATTTATGATTTTTACAGGCAACAAAATGACAGCTTAAAAACACAAATGACCTCGAGAATGTAGTCTGTATCATTTTGCGAGTTTAGAAGGCTTTTAATTCAGTCACCTCGAATTCTCCATATACCCGCTACAAATACATGAAGCATCATTTTGCGAGCTTAAATAAAATGGCTAAAACACTCGCGAGGGAGTCGTGTAGGACTGTCACTCTTTATTACACCATTACACTTTCAAAATGACCTCCAAATCGAAGCTTGCTCTAAGCCTACATGCAATGTCAAAGGTTTTACTGCAGAGCTATTCTAACAAATGCCACGATGGCATAATAAAGAACATCGCTGTGAAACAGACGCCCCAACAAACAGGTCAAAACTAGCAGACAGCTTGAAAACACAAATGATCTCGAAACTATAGTCTGTATTATTTTGCGAGTTTAGAAGGCTTTTAATTCAGTCACCTCGAATTCTCCATATACCCGCTACAAATACATGAAGCATCATTTTGCGATCTTAAATAAAATGGCTAAAACACTCGCGAGGGAGTCTTGTACACCTGTCACTCTTTATTACACCATATTGCATCTTGGAATGGATCACGTGGCTTTCACGACATTGAAACGCCTGGTTGATTTTTCGCAGAAAATTTGAGCTTGGTCGATTTTTCGCAGAAAATTTGAGCCTGGTTGATTTTTCGCAGAAAATTTGTCGACGAAGACTTTTTTCGAAAGTAATTCCATATGCTGATCAACCGGAAATCAGCAAATTCAGCGTGATTTCGATCGCATCGGAAGAAGACGTACGGCGTTGCAAAGAGGGATTTATTTCGAAAATGTGTACAAGGAGTTTAGATATTTACAACAAAATTTTGCGTGCAAAGCGACTATCGTGAGGTGGTTCGCAAATAGCAGAAACAAACATTTTACAAGTAATTTTAAATGTAGTAATACTCTATTCACCTCTTCAAACACGCAAAAAGATGTAAATTTTAGAAGGAAATGTCCAGATAAACTTAATTCGCAATTAAACATGCAACAAGGGCTGCAATTAGAAAGTAATTGTAAACAAAAAGACTCGTTTCGAAATTCAATCTGAAAAACGTTTGTATATTTAATTTTGACCCTAATAACGCGCCATATGTTACAGCATTTACAACTACTTGAGCCCAAAAACGTTTACAAATTTGACTACTATTTACAAAGTTGCAGAGTAAACGGTACAACAAAAACACAAGGAGTCTGTCCTACCAACTAAAAGGAGCTTTGCATTTGCATTTGTTTCTGCACCTCTTTTAACTTTTGGAACTTTTTGGAATTATTTAATGATAGCAAGTTTATTTGTCCGAAGGGCAAAGTTTAAGAGGGCCCCATTTGTTTTTGAAGGAAGACATATCGTTATTATTAGAGGCAATCTCTTTTTCAATTTCTATGGAGTTCATAACGGTTTGTATATAAACCTGTAGCACAGGGATGCAGTTATTTAACTTACATGTGTAAATATATCGTTTGGCGATAAGGAAAAGGTGATGTAGTAATAAATCAGAGATATTGTCAATTAGTCCAAGACAGATAAGAGGAGAAAAGACAATAGATTTGTTTAAGGTGGTGTTTTGAGTTATCCATTGATAAATGTTTTTCCAAAATGTTTGAGTGTAACTGCAATACCAGAACAAGTGTACAAGGGTTTCGGTAAATTCGCCGCAGAAAAAACAGGAGTCTGCTTGTTTTAGGCCAATTTTAAAGAGGAAGTCATTTGTTGCTATTCGCCTGTGAAGGAACATAAATTGGAACACTCGTAACTTTGTTTCTGTTGTACACAGAAAGGGAAGGCGGTATGTATTCCCCCAATTCACGTTTGCATTTCCTATTATAGTTTCCTTAGACAGCCATTTTCCCTGGCTTTTAAGAGGGGTGGTGGCCTTTTTTTTTATGATTGATTTGTAAACGGTTTTACAGGCTTTTTTTGAGGCTAATAATGTTTGCCCAAAGGTCTTGATTTTGGGTCCTCTGTGTGGTTGTTGAGAACACTTTTGCCTGAACAGTTTAAGGGCTGATACTACCTTATAGAATTCTAGAAAGTTAGTCTTGATTTCATATTTAGAGGTAAATGCAGTATAGCTTAATATAGAATTTCCGTCCGTATCGAGGATATCTTTAACATCTTTCACACCTGCGGTGAACCAAGGTTTATAGAAAATTGGTTTGTTCTCTATTTTTATGAGGGAGTTGTGCCAGATCTGAGCTGACGTGAAATCTAGATTGTTGTCCTTATTGTTTAGGGTCGTCCAGTATTCCATTATCTCAGCTAAAAACGGATCTCGCAGATTAAGTAAACGAGCGTCTTTAGGGCTTAAGTTTCCCCAGAAAACTAATTTCCCTCCAAATTGTGCTAGTCGATGGTTAAAGAAAAGCTTCCATTTCCCTGTATCTTGATCATCTAAATAGCTTTTTACCCATTTCATTTTTAAGGCCAGGTTAAAACTAGCAATATCCATCATCTTTAGCTCCCCTTACTGTAATCGTTGATCATTTCTGTTCTTTTTATTTTGTCCCCTTTATTGTCCCAAAGAAAATCATATAATAGAGTGTTAATTTCCCTTATGACCCCTTTCGGTTTCGGAAGGGAGGACAAAACGTAAACAATCTGAGATTCTGCTAGAGCTTTTAGAATGGCAATTTTACCCATAAGTGTGAGTCTTCTGGCCGACCAGCTCCCGAGGAAGGTTAGAACCACTTGGAATCAACAGACGCGACGAACTTTCATTGGCTTTTTCATAACTTGTCAGTTTAGTTTGTCACCCATTCAAACCCTTAATTAATCATATTAATTGTTTTTTTGCATATCATTAGTTTTAAACTAAAACGTTTTTACAGTTGTTATAATTTATAGTATTAGCCCCCGAAGGGGCTTTGTTTTTCAAAGCGGAATTTATTGGGCACTGTGCCCCATGATATTTTATCTATGGCGAGGCGGGTGAGAGGGGAGGGAAGGGAAGATAAGACTCTTAGTGCTTGCTAGAAAAACTGGGTTACGCTCCGGCAGCTGTGGACCACTTGCCCCGTGAAAAATCTACCTTTGTAGATTTCAGCTATAATTGTAAGTAATTGTTTTGCCCCGAAACAGGGTCCAGCGCTTTATGCCTACAACAACGCCAAGTTTACCAAGGACGACTGGAAGGGTATCAGAATGCTGTGTGACAGTATTAAAGTCAAAGATCCTATGAAAGTGGGTCGCTTTGGCCTGGGTTTCAAGTCTGTGTTTCACATGACAGGTAGACATACTGCATGAGGTGCGTTTTTCTTGTACCTCACTAAATACAGATCACGTACCTGTGTGGAATATTCCGTTCAATCATGTTAATTTTACATAGTTATTGCGGACATGAAAAAAAAAACGCACTAAAAATTGACCAAGCTCAGTTAGCGGGAAATTAAGCACTTAACAGTTCGCAATGCTCTAGAAAACGAGATGTACTTTCTATAATAGCAAAGCCCTTATTCTTCTTAGCATTTGAAAGTATCTTAAGTTTTGCACTGCCCTAGTAAGCTGCATTACATTCTATAAAAATGTTTTGTCATGACTGCATGTAAAAGTTAAAAGCTTGTCTAATTTCGTATTTTTTAGATGCATATCGAACTGCCTGTGAAATGATCTGAATTTTTGGTTCGAACACTGAAAAAAGCCATAAGGCGTCTCCTTATCATTGATTGAATATTATGGGCCTGACATCCAATACATTTTTTATTGATCCTAGATTTACCGAGCATCTTTAGTGACACGCGAATTGGGTTCATTGACCCACAAGAACACTTAAGTGATCACCTCTACCGCAGAACAGGATTCAGCTGGCGTTTACACCAACATCAAGAAATCTTAGACTTATCGGATCAGTTTCTTCCTTACAAGGGAATATTTGATTGCAACGATGAAGTCTTTTCTCAAGAAAAATACAATGGGACATTGTTCCGTTTTCCCTTACGGGCCACCCCGTCCGAATTATCGAAGACGTTGTACTCTGAAGAAAAGATGCAAAGTTTGTTTAAGAGTTTCATTTCTGATGCTCATCTTGTGCTCCTGTTTTTGCGAAATCTGGAATCCATTGAGCTGTACACACGAGAGAAATCCGATTCCCATCCTACAAGAATCTTCCAAGCTAAAATCAGCGAGGATAGTCTTGAGTTGGTTCGGAGCAAAAGAGGGGAATTCTACGCGACGATCGATCCAGGTAAATGCATGCAAGAACCTATAACAGTGACTTACCCAATCATGATCGAGACAGAGATGGAGAGCGGATTGAGAAGTGAACATTTTTTTCTTGTCACAAACTACTGCTGCGGAGGCGAGGTATCAGCCCATTTTCAGAGGCTCCTGACAGATGAAGAACTCAGCTATTTACCGTCTGTTGGCGTTGCTATGGCGATACCACTAAGAGAAGACCTACCAACGCCTGATGTTGCAGGTCACGTGTTTTGTGCTTTACCTTTGCCATTGCAAAAGAAAAGCATGACGGGTTTACCAGTGCATGTGAATGGATTCTTTGCTTTGAGCCAGAATAGACGTCACATCAAGACGCCAAATGCAAATCAAGATAACCGAGGCCAGCTGACTGACAAGTCCTTGTTGTGGAACTGCTGTCTGATGGAAGAAGCAGTGCCTAAAGCGTATGTCACGATGATGAAGGAAGCCATACTCCAGTTTAATATGCAACCAGAGGCAGTCTACAAGTAAGATTTGATTGTTTATATCCTTTTTGAAACCTTACCACGTACCTTTGTAGGAATAAATGACTTTTGCCGTGGTAGCATTCCAAACGTTTACCCGTACATCGTGTAAAGTTCTTGTAATATTTAGTCTGTGGATACAATATTGTAGGGTGACCATTTACCTGAATGCTACTGAGCAGTACTTTCCTGTCCTGCTGTTTATTTTGTTGTTGGTTCTAACATTTAAGTCTGTGGATGAGAACTTAAAGAAGGATGATTCAAATGAAAGCTCCTCAGCATAATTTGTTTTAAATGAGATTTGATACTTTGTTGAATTTTGCTCTTGCCTATGGAGAGTAAAAAAGGATAACACTTTTTTGTGGCCTTTTTAAAACGAAAAGCTTCTATGGACTCGGAGCAATGGGGCCATTTACTCCGAAAACATCCCAAATTTCATTTTGCAAATACTAAAAAGTAAACAAGACCATTGGAAAATACTGCTGATGAGCTTTCATCTCAATGATCGCATTGTAGAATTTCATTTACAGGATTCTATCAATTTTAATTACTTAGTATGTTACTCTATGAGTCAACGGTAAACGGTAAGTCAGTGGTAAGCTTGGGGAGAGGCGGTGGAATATTAAACTTGTTGCTCTATGGTGGTGAAGCTGTTTGCCTCAGCTTATTTACCTTACTAGGTCTGGTAGGCTTCGGATTACCAATTACTTTTTCTCTTTACAAAGCTGGAACACTAACATAGAACAAGTACGACAAAACCGATGCTTAAAACTATTATCCCCTAAATAAATGGTTTATTGTCCTTAACAGAACTGGCGAATGGACCTGAAGACGGAGCCAGCGTTGAACTTAATAGAAAAATGCCTTGAGGTCGTTCATTTCATCAAACATAGTTTGGCTTATTTAAAGAAATTGCTTATCGTTTCTTTGATGCCTTTTGTTTTACAGAGCATGGCCAGATATCGCCACAATTGACCAAGCTTGGGAAAGACTACAAAATCCTTTATTGGGGTTACTGTGCAATGAAAAGTTTATTTACACCAAAGCCCATGGAGGCAAGTGGCTGAACGCGGAAGGGGCCATCTTTGACACACTTGAGACGACTGACAACGAGCTGAAAAGGTTGCTCGTGAGAGTTTTGCTTGGAGCCGACCAAAATGTTGCCAGCTTGCCTAACCACGTGCTAAAGGCCGTTAGCTTGAAAAAGCCGGGCTGCATGGAGATCACTCCCTCGCTGGTGCGACGCGTTCTCAAAGTCTCCCCTATTTGCTACAGGGACCTTGATCGAGTGGAGAAGTTGCTGCTTTTGAAATTTGTCTTGAATTGCCAAGACAACAACTTTGCAGAACTGCTCGGGTTGGAGCTATTGCCAACTGCCAATGGAGTTTTCACACATTTTTCAAATTCGAGTGAAGTTATTTACATCTGTTCTCGTGAGCATCCACAGGAACTCCTACCGGGTCTGCAACGACGATTATTAGACCACGACATTGATGAGGACCTTCTGAGAAGCCTAAATGCAGTTGCAGAGCAAGGTATGTGTATTTCTCGGGACACTATAATTTTTTTTTAAATTTACCAGAAAGTATTCCTTCTAAACAAATAACTAGTTCCTAATGGTCAAAAGGGATATAAAAATGACTTTGCTTGGTACTGCGTGTAGAAAATTAAGATGTGATTTAACTCGCCGACTGTGGTTTGTGCAAGAACCAAAGCTCACGAGAAGTCTTCAAAAAACAATACTCACTGTGTTTTACTACTGATCATTTCTGTCGATCCAAGTTATTGTTTCCCGTGACTACCGTGTTTTTCTACAACAGTTTTTTGCTTCAGTTTTCTTTAAACTTGAGCCAGAATACTAATTTAATGAAAAAGAAAATTTACATATTTTCGCTAATAATCCTTCAATTTAAAGGGAAACGTTGTGTTTTCTGCAAAGGCCTTGTTAGTGTCGCTTAACACACGATATCTGTTTCCATTTTCATATTCCCAAATTAACAAAAATCAATGAATTATAAGCAAACTGTGAAAGTGCAGTAAAAATGTTTCTTTTTGCCCGGCTTCCCACCACCTGGAAGAGGTAACGCGCAGTCTGCCACTGGCCATATTACTGGATGGATGATAAAATCGTCAATTTAGCTTACATTTAAAGGGGCTATGTCACCATTTTAGTGTTACTTAAAAAAGCCCCAAAAACGCATTGATAACCCAAAATAATGGTCCAGTTTTATTTAAAATTACTCTACTAGTGCTATAAGCGTAAAAATAGGTGTCCTGGACTGGAGATGGCCAGGATGGAAATGCCTGAATTGCATTTCGTGTCTGACAAAGGTATTTAGTATTAATTTGGGAAGAGGTTTGACCAAAAAAACTCAAAATAACCATGACATAGCCCGTTTAACGGAAACGTGTAATTGTTACGTGTCTTCTTTCCCTGTAGGATGCACTCAGTTACAACGTCTTCGCAAAGACCATGTACCTACTCTACTGCGGGAGTCATTACCTTCTGACTGGTTAGATTGTGACAAGGTTCAATGGTACCCTGGTAAGGAACACCATCCTCCAAAGGGTTGGCTTAAGTGCGTGTGGAAATACCTGGGAGAACATTTTAAAGATGAACTATTTAAACTTTTAAACCTCCCTTTGATTCCGCTCGACCTCTCACAAGACTCCGCTACCTTAACAAGGCTGACAAACCCATCTAGAGTTGTTGTGAGAAGCCTGGGTGATGATCCCCTGGATAGTACAGTTTGTGACGTTTTGAAGGTTATGGGAGTGATGGTCATGCACCAGTATCCATCTTTCTTGGCAATCCATCCTGGTATAGACAAATTTGTTCACCCACCATCTGTCAGAGGTGTTTTGCAAGCTATGATGGCTTCCTCCGCCATGTTGAGTGATGGAATGCTTTCGGCTATCCTGGGCACAGTTCCGGATGATGGCAAACGTGCTTTAAGAATTTTTATCTCTAAGGCTCAATCTCTTTGTTCAAAAGAGAAGAAACTTCTTCTTTGCCTCCCACTTTTTGAGACTCTGTCAAAGGTTTTCGTGTCAAAGAAACATTGCCTAAGTGCAGCACCAGAGGATGTACTTCCAGTGACTCCCCGTAGAGAGCTGATTGACACTAAAGATGACGGCTCCAAGAAAATGGCCCGCTTGCTTGACATTAGAATACCAACGCTGACTGAGTTTCTTTGCAATGAAATGCTTCCAGCTGTCAAAAGAGGCTGCTATTCCGAAGAAGAGATTGATAAATTGATACTCTTTGTGAGAGACAGTTATCACGTTCATGTTAGCGCAGATACCAGGTTTGAAGACAAAATGAAAGATCTGCCATTTGTGTCAACAGACAATGGACGCGTCAGAGCTATGGACGTCTTCGATCCCAGAAAAGAACAGCTGCGAGACATTTTCGCGGACGAAGATGTTTTTCCTACTGGGTCACAGTATACTGATCCTGCAGTCCTCATACTACTTGAGAGACTTGGTATGAAGAGCGAAAAAGAAATAACCGCCCAAGACCTGTATCAAAGTGCCAAGACGATTGCCAGCATGTCAAGCATTTCGACAGCAGAGAAGAAATCAACAGCAATTATGGCGTATCTGGCAATTAATCCGAGGAAACTTAAGGAGAATGTTTCTGAAACTTCATTAGGACTACTGCTTCAAGATGTTCCTTGGATATCTGCAGTGAGACAAAAGCCCCACGGATTTCCCGATAGTCTTCCTTTCTATGGAGAAATTGGAAAAGAAGCCCATTTCTACAAGCCCACACAAGTAACTAGTGAAGAGAAAGTAAACGTCATTGGAACAGTTAAGCCGGTTGTTCAAGTAAATCCATCAAGTCAATTAGCCAAGTACTTTGGCTGGGACAAGATGCCTCATGCATCGGACGTTGTGGAGCATTTTAAAATCGTGCTTAATTCCTATGCCCAAGATGAAAAGCCGCATTATATGTTGATTGTCGAAAAAATCTACTCTTGTCTGCTTGGTGCCCTCAAGTCAGATTACTCTGTAGTCACAAACGCCATGCAGGAAATCAGAAGTTTAAGATTCATTTGGAATGGAGACGGCTTTTCCTCTCCTGACGTTGTGCTTGCTGAAAAGCCTTCTATTGACCTCTTACCATACGTTACATCCCTTCCTACAGAGTTGACCCAATACTCTGAATTGTTTAAAACATTTGGCATGCAGGAACAGTGTGATGCTTTGGGTTTCCTTCATGTTCTTGGCTTGATTGAACAGAAATATGACGGCCGTGGTAATCAACATTTTGATTCTGCAGAAGTGGACAGGGACCTCCAGTTATCTATTAACATCTTGACTAAAGTGAAATCCGAAGTTGGTGATGAAATTCCACTTGAACTTCAAGAGAAAGTCCTTCTTCCAACCTTTGTAGAAAAAGATGCTTATGTGAAGCTAGCGCCGGTGGAGAAGTGCGTATATTGTGAGCGTGAGTGGCTACGACCGTTAAATGATGACGACGACGACATGGATTATTTCTTTGTCCATCCAGACGTCCCTTATAGTACTAGGGAATTTTTCAATGTTCGAACCTTAAGTAACAGCATGCTGGACCCTGATGAGCTGGGAGTTGGGGAAGAGTTTGGACAAGAGGAAAAACTTACCCGTCGGCTCAATAGACTGTTGGAGGACTACACCGACGGATTTGCAATACCGAAAGAGCTTATTCAAAATGCCGATGACGCTGGTGCTACTGAAGTCAGATTCCTGTACGACGAAAGATCCAACGAGAATGCCATGGCCTGTCTGATTGACGAAGGAATGAAAGAATGCCAAGGTCCTGCTCTCTGGGTATACAACGATGCTGTATTCCAAAACGAGGATTTTGAAAATTTATCAAAACTAAATGGTGCAACAAAAGAGGAAGATACTCAAACAATTGGAAAGTTTGGACTTGGCTTCAATGCAGTCTACAACCTGACGGACGTCCCCATGTTAGTGAGCCGAAATTATTTCGTGATTTTTGATCCAAACACCTTCTATCTTGGAAAAGCAATAAGAAACAAAAACAAACCAGGAATAAAGATCGATACTAACAAAAACGTCAAGAAGCTGCGGAATTTTTACAATCAGTTCAAACCGTTCAATGGCATCTTTGGTTGTGATCTTCATCTGGATAAAGAAGACAACTCGTTCCAAGGAACACTGTTTCGCTTTCCTTTACGAACCAAAGAGCAAGCCATAAGAAGCGAAATTAAACAGCTTGTTTATGACTGCAAGCAAGTAAAAGAACTTTTGAAGCTTTTTGTTAAAGGGGCGAGATCGTTGCTTCTCTTCACACAGAATGTCCGTCGAGTCAGCATCTTTCATTTGCCCAGAGAGTCAACCGACGAGAGACAGCCTAAACTGATATTTGAAGTGACCAAGTCTTTGTCTCAAGAGGGAATCCTAAGAGAGTTGCCTGTCCCAGTCACCCTTCCTCCTGCTGCTAGTTGTCTAAGCAATGAAGATCAGTTCTTTTTAAAGCAATGCAACTTTCTTAGAGCATCATCGGAAGCTACCAAGCGTGCAGAAGAAACAAAGAATTCCAGCACTGCTTTGCTTAGGTCGGCGCTTACCCTCGACATCCAGAGCAACGTTACGGAAAGCGGACGCGATTTCTTTGAAGATGAGGTTAAACTACCTCCTGGTGTTGAGACGTGGCTTGTCGTATCTTCAATGGGCAGCGGCCAAGCAATGCAGTTTTCGCAGAAACAAAAGAGTCTTCTTCCATCAGCTGGAGTTGCCGTTCAGCTGTTGCCGAATGATGCCTTCGTTCCAGAACCTGTTTGCAATTTAAGTTGCTCGGGAAGTTTGTTTTGTTACCTTCCACTCCCAATTCACAGTGGTCTTCCTGTACACGTCAATGGTGCGTTTGCAGTAGCCTCGAACAGACGTAGTTTAAAAGAAAAAACAGAGGACGACAAAGCCTGTGTTGAAGTAGAGTGGAACAATATTCTATTGGAAGATTCTGTTTGTGCAGCGTACCTAGACCTATTACAAGACGTCAAGGCATCTACTCAAGCCTCCAGAAGCACATATCAGTTCCACTCACTGTGGCCAAAGTCTTTTAAGGTAGAAAAAACCTGTGAGCCTCTCGCGCGATCATTTTACGACCACCTTGTTTTTGGAAGTATTTCTGGAAGTACTTCCCTTTTCTCAGATGGAAACAGATGGGTTAGCATTCATGACGTTATCTTTCTTGATCCACAGTTTCGCAATGATCCTCAAATCGGAGACATAGCTTTTCAGGTATTTCAGATGTTTGTTTGTGAGGATGATGCTGTTATTGATCTTCCTGCTGATGTGTACCAGTCGTTTGTAGACTATGGACATAAAAAAGCGATCCAGTCTAAAAGATATGACAAGACCAGGTTCTTCCGCGAACTGTTTTTTCCAAACAGTGGTTCTGTACCGTCTCAGTTGAGAGACAGCCTGGTCCTGTACGCCTTGGATGAAGACAATAAGGATCTTGATAAGATGATCAGGACCAGTGCCTGCATTCCAGCATCACCGCATGGTCAGACCCTTAAATGTCCCTGTCAACTCGTTTCTCCCAACAGAGATGCTGCCATTTTATTTTGCCCCAAAGATGAAAGATTTCCGCATGGTTGTGCAGAAACATTCCTTAATCACTCACGGCTGTTTAAACTCGAGCAGCTTGGAATGTTGACAGATGATCTGTCCTGGCCTGAGGTTGCAGAGAGAGCAGAAAGCATTGGCATCTTGAATCAAACTTCCAGCGATGCAGCAATTCAGAGAGCGAAGAACTTAATAGTCTTTTTAGAAAAGAAGCTGAATCGTGATTATAATCATCTTCCATCAGATGAGGATAAAACCAGGATTTTGAAAGCTACATTTCTTCCAGTTCTGAAGAAACCAAAGTCGTTTCCTCTCAGATGGAAAGGCAGTGATACTACAGGTGGAAACCAGCAAATCCTTGTATCGCCAATGAATGGCTTTTTAAGCGATCACATGTATCTAGTGTGCTGCAGTGAGCCAGTAATAGAGGCGACATCTATTCCAGCGAAAGCGAAAGCGTTTCTAAAGTTAGACAGCAAGCAACCTACAGTGGAACACGTTATACATCAACTTGACGAGGCTATTTCCACAAGTGCAAGAGATGGCAACGCTGAAAAAGAAGAGATCAGAAATATATGCACCGCGTCATACAGATTCCTTCAAGAGGCTCTTGAGAGCGACGAAACCAAAATGGCCAATTTGCTTCAAAAGAAAGAATTCATCCTTGTGGGGAATAAGTTTGTGAGTGCAAAGCAAGTTGCCTTCAAATTAGCCGTTGATTGTTCGCCGTATCTACACAAGGTTCCTAAATATTTGGCCAGGTCATACTCAACGCTAATGGAAGTAGCTGGCGTAAGAGATGTTTTCGAGGTGGAAGATTTCATTTTTGCTTTGCGACGCATTAGGAAACGCTTTAAAGACCAAACACTAGACGAGGGGACACTTCATGTTACAGTTAACCTTTCAACTCAGCTGGAAGAGTTGCTGAAAGATTCTGAAGTTCAGTTTTCATCTGACGACAAAAGGGGAACCATCTATATTCCAAACTCTAATGGAGTAATGCAACCCGTGAGCAAACTTTGTATCGATGACTGTCCTTGGATCACCGAAGGCACCCGCGTCCAGTATGTTCATCACAGGATTCCTGCGCTAACAAGTTACCATTTGGGAGTTAAAACACGACGAGCAGAGGCTTTGCGGCATCACGCATATGGAATTTCGTTTGGACAACGAGAGAAACTGACAAATCGCTTAAAACGACTTCTGACAGCCTATCCATGTGAGAAAGAGCTCTTGAAAGAACTTCTTCAAAATGCTGATGACGCACAGGCAACCGAGATTTGTTTTATTAAGGATCCCCGAAGTCATCCCAAGAAGCGCGTATTTGAGAGCTGCTGGGAACCATTACAAGGTCCTGCATTATGTGTGTACAACAACAAGCCTTTCACACAGGCCGACATTGAAGGTATACAGAACCTTGGAGAAGGAAGTAAAGGGGATGACCCAAACAAGACGGGCCAGTATGGCGTCGGCTTCAATGCCGTCTACCACTTGACAGACGTTCCTTCCTTTATGTCCAGTGGGAACGAAATTGGCGACGTTTTATGTGTGTTTGACCCACATTGCCAGTACGTCCCTGATGCGAACCCTCAAGAACCTGGGAGAATGTATAAAGAAACCAAGAAGTTGAAAAACGTTTTCCCCGACGTGTTTTCCTGCTACCTTGAAGAACATTTTCCCATAGAGAATTCAACCATGTTTCGATTTCCTCTTCGAACGCAAGAGATGGCACAGGTTTCCAAGTTATCAACCACTGTACTGACCCTGCAAACATTGAATGAAATGATGGAGGCCCTGAAGAACGAGCTCTTTGAAGTCCTTCTTTTCGTGAACAACGTCAGAAAGATTACATTGTGTGATATCGACAAAAAAAGCGGAAAAGTGGCGAACAAGTACTCAGTCGAAGTGGTAATGTCCGATGAAGATGAAGCCAAACGACATGAATTTGTCAGCTATATCAAGCAGATCGGAAAGTCGGCAAAAGAAAAAGCAAATCTTCCCTTTTTCGAGGTAAAAAAGTGCTCATATGTCATGACTCTGAGAGACTCTGTGGGCAAGGAGGAGAAGTGGTTCATTGTCCAGCAGTTTGGTCTTGAAAAACCAGTGTCGAGAAGCATCGCCCGTGCTTACCAAAAGCACGACTTGGGTATGCTTCCTCGTGGTGGCGTAGCTTGCCTTTTGGAAAAGACAAGGAAGGCACCGCTGGGAAAAATGAAAGCTTACTGCTTTCTTCCGCTTCCTATAGAAACTAACCTTCCAGTTCACATTAATGGCCACTTTGCATTGGACCACGAGGCCAGAAGAAACTTGTGGAAAGACGAGCCTAGCGGCTATCGGACTGACTGGAACAACGTCTTGCTGGGTGATGTGATAGCATCGTGCTATCTGACACTTCTGAACGAGGTGAGGATGTTTTATCAACTTCCAGTAATACCAAACGACCCAATCAGTCCGAGCTGCTGTGAGCAAGAATTAGTTGAAAGAGTTAAAGATTTTGAGAAGTTGTTTCCACAATTTGATGGCAACGATTCTTACTGGAACACACTAGTAAGATCAGTGTATAGTGGGATGGACGACAAGCAAATGCGGCTTCTGCCGGTAGTAAGGTGCACATCACAAGGTTCAACTCGTATGTCTGAAGTACGACTGACATGGCTTCCGCCAACTGGCACAGGAAAAGACCAAGCATTCTTTAACAATCTCGATGCCGATACGAGTGGTAGGACACGAAGAACACAGGGAAAGCACAACCTGGGAAACATCTTGATCCAAACGGGATTTAATCTACTTAGATTTTCATTATCTGTTTTTGAAGCATTCAAGAGATCTGGTGTGAATACCTGCTGTGTATCTCCTTCATCGGTAGTAGATTTCTTCCAGACGTGCCGTTCTCAGGATCCATTTTGTAGTATTAGTTCCATACCGACTGATGTTTGTGATACTCCATTCAAGGACGACATCGGTGTTTCACTTGTGCTCACGTACTGCAAAGGTGACGCACATTTCCTAAAGAAATTACCTGGCCTTCCCTTGCTTCTAACACAAGACAACATGCTCCGTGTATATGATGGTGCAAATCGAAAATTTCTGTCTTGCTACCACAGCATTTTGCCTAATTCTAAGGAGATGTTTGTCCATGAGCAATTAAGAACAAGTGTCTTCAATGACTCAGGAAGTCATGGGGCACCTGTGTTCAGACCTTTTGATGTAAACGCTTTTGCCGAATATTTACGTTATTCTTTGCCAAGTTCGTTTAATGGATCAGATGACTACGTCAAGTGGGACCCAGACAACGTGACACTGCCAAATCGGGGTTGGATTTTCAGAGTATGGGATTTCCTTAAATACGCGGTAGCAAGTGATCTAAGTGTTCAAAGTCCAAGGACCGAAAGTGAAACGTTGGACTGCATTAGGGCAGCCCTCTACCCTTTGTCCAATTGGAGCATTCTCCCAGCAACTGAAGTAGTTGAAGTGCTAAATGGCAGTACGTCAAATGCACCTAGTCAGGTGAAAGAAGACTTTCTGGTTCCCTTGAAGTTAGCAGAATCTGTACTTGACTTTAACGAGACAAGCAGTCCACTGGTTTCAGCTCTTAGAGACCTGGGTCTTCCTGAACTGAATTCTACTCTTCTGTGCGCCTCGTCTTTACAAAGTACAGGAAGCCTTCTTGCACGGAAAGTGGTGGCATCCATATCCCCTTCGAAACCAACCTCCGTCCTTACGTCACTTTACCAAAAGATGACGAGAAATCCTCGGTCGTTCCAAAAAAATTTGGATCCTTTCAGTTGCAAGATCATCCTTAAGCATTTTAGCCACAATGTTAACAGCCTGAAGAACACAACTCCTAGAAGTGGTGAAATTCCATGTAAGAATATCTTGAGAAAGTTTCCCTTTTATCTTGCAACACATGGTGGCCTTGTCAGTCTTGATAACAAGAGAGTTTTCGTCCTGCCAAGTGGAATACCCAGGGACGAGATGACCAGTCTAGAAGATGAAGTCAAAGTCTTGTTTCTCGAATACGTGCACGATCTCTTCAATCTATATGAATTTCTGGCATTTGATTGCATCTCGTCAGTTGATGTGTATTGTCAGTCCATCTTGGCACATTTCAATGTCTTCAGTAGGGAGGCACGGCAGAAACACCTCAAGTATATTCGAGACTCATTGCTTCACCATTTACCAAATGAAAGTGATAGGCAAAGACTGTTGCACTGCTTGAGGAGCAAGGAAATCATTACCACCAATGATGGCACACTGAAGAAAGCATCGTGCTTCCATGACCCGTACAATGAAGTTTTCAGGGCCATGCTTCCAGACGACATGTTTCCACCTGAACCGTTCAATTCTCCAGATTGGCTGCCTTTCATGACAAAGATTGGAATGGTACATGAAGTTTCCCGTGAACATTTCATCAGGTTTGCCAACGATGTTGCACAGGAAGCGGCGTTGCGGCGTACTGAGAAGACAGACAAAAAGTCTAAAGTGCTAGTTTCAACTCTTTTTAAGCGATCGCAAGTATTGAATGACGGGCTTCTGGGCGCTGTTTGTGATATTCGTTTTGTGGTTTCAGACCCGGTCCGCGATATTCTTAAAGGGTTACATCCACAATACGATAAGAGAGAAGATGGACAAACTCCATATATTTCTTTCGAAGGATCTGTCCTTTCTGACCATGCTGAGACCGTGTGGACAACAGCATACCTACTTCCACGATGGGCAGATCCGAGACATTGGTTTGAACTTGAAATACCTTCATACTTGACGAGAGATGATTTTATCAGCTCCATCCTTTTGCAACTCCGTGTTTTGTCAGAACCTTCTTTACAGATGGTTACTTCTCACTGCCTCAAGATCTCTCATGAACTTGCAAAAGAAAATGACAGCAAGCTCTCAGAAGATCAAGGTTTTACAAGGACGTCAGTCATGAAAAAAATTTACAATTTCTTACAGGAAAAAGTTTCCACAAGCAACCAAGTCAAAGAATACCTTGTGAATACACCTTGCATTTTGGTTGAACGGGGAGCAAGGTTCGTCCAAGCCAAACAAGTGGTACTTGAGTTGTACGAAAGCCTTGAGATATCACGATTTCTTTATCGAGTACCTCCTGAGTTTGGAGAGTTTCAGAAGCTGTTTCTGCACTTGGGCTGCTCTAATACTGTCAAAGCATCTCACTACGCTATGGTCTTGGAAATGTTATACGATCAATGCCAGTCAAACAAGCTGAATCCAAACGAGATCAAAAGCTCTTTGCAAGCGATCAAAGGACTTTTTGAAGGGCTTAAACAGGATCCCGAAGAGGTTGGGCTCCCAAACTTGTACTTGCCAGCCCTCAATCCGTTCAGTGCTTGCTCCATTGACAATCGCCCTGTTACCTTGCACAAGTCGTCCGACCTAATATTTGATGACGCACCTCATTATCAGAGTCGGCTTGAAAGTTTCAACCAACTATTTGTGGTGGACCTAAAGCGGGCAGAACTCCAGTGTAATTCTTCCACGAACTATAAAGATTACATCTTGAGCCTTCCAGCTCATATAAGACCGCAGATGCTATCTTGCGTGGTAGAGGAAAAATTTGTTGATTTCTTAGATAGTGGTGTTTTGGCTGTCCACGTTACCGCTGCTGATTCCTTGAAAAGACAACTCTGTTCAGAACAGTTTTTTCATGGAATCTTGAGGTTAATTCGGCATGCCAACCATGAAAATAAACACTTGGATGAAAGGGCTATTGCTTGCGTAGAAAGCAGACTTCGAAGCATTGAGTTACTCGGACTGAGAAAAATTGTGACCCAGCTGATGTATAAAGGAGGTTTGATTCTAGGTAGTAAAGCAGAAGTGTCCCACTTTGTAGACAAGGTTAAAGAGTCTGGTAAGGATGTTTGGAAGGTCTATGTGAACGCAATGGAAGAGGAAACCCAAGGCAAGATATCGTTGACCTTGACGCAAGTGATTGCAGACGCATGCGAGGGATTGCTACGGGAGACAGTGATGTTCATACCAGAGATGTTGCGCACGGATCCCAGCAAGATATGGTCAATCTTGGACGACATGAAAATTCGTCAAGACGACTCTTACGACCCATCAATGAGCGATCTTTTACCACAGCCAGGGAATTTTATCCCGATCGAAGATCATCATCTCCTAGACGAAGCCTTTGAAGAATTCACCTCCGGAGAATATGTTGGCTTCGAACTGGATGATCCAAGTCTAGAGCAAGAGGATGGAGATGCTACCTTCATATACGCTATAGTAATTGAAGAAGCCAGTAGCGAAGAAGGTGCCAGTATCTACACGAAACGTTACAAAGTAAACGTCGGACATGACAAGGAACCACGGATTGCCGATTCTGCAGACGTATACAAATTTCACCGTCTTCAATCTTCTTCATTTGACTCAGCAGACCCACAAGGAAGCTCCACTAAAGCAATAGACAAAACGAAAGTTTTTAGGAAAATCACCGAAGTGCTGAAAATGGTGTGGCGTCTTCCTGAGAAAAGGAGAAGAAAAATTGTAAAGCGATTGTTTCTACAGTGGCACCCCGAAAAGAGCTTTGGAGACGCAGAATTCTGCAAAGAAGTCTTCCAGCACCTTCAGAATGAAATTGAAAAGTTAGAGAGTGCCGAGGCAGCGAACAATCAAACAAGCCACTACACAAATTTCTTTGAAGTCTGGAGAACGCGTGCCAAGCGGCATCATACACAACGCCAAGAATACAGGAAAAAGCTGGTTCGAAAATATGGGTCCTTGGAAGCCTCAAAGAGTTCAAGTTCTGGAATCCCTCCAAGTTTCTGCAAGAAGAATCCACAACCAGGTGAGGCAAGACGCTGGTTTAGACAAGCTGAAGCAGACCTGGGGGCGGCTGTCATAGATTTGGCTGCTGACAACCAATACTACGAGTGGGTGTGTTTCAAATGTCACCAGGTAGGCTGCCTAATAATTCAGACCTTTATTTCCCAAGAGTTCTCTATGTCAAACTGACCTATAATTCGGATCTAACTTCGGTGAAAATGGCACGTTAGTCGATTGTGAAAATAAAAAAAATTTAACCATAATTACTGAACTAGAATACTAAAAATACATATATACTGAAATAGATGTTTTGCTCCCGTGAGCCTATTTCGTTCAAGGGCGTCGTTTATTTCTAGGGAGGGGAAGTTAGTTTTTGTTTTCCTCGATTTTTTCAAAATCGGCCTGCCCACCCATACACTACGGCGTCTTTGAAGTGTAGCCGGACTTTCAAATTTTTTTCAAATTTGCGAAACACCGGTCGCATTAGGAAACTTTATGTGATGAAAATTTTTATCTTAAACAAACACAAATTTGATCAAAATTTCCCTAGTGCGACCAGGTCCTACTTCCCTGTTTCCCAGTGGTTTCAAGAAGTCTTCATTTTGGGAAAGTAGCTTACTGGAAATCCCCTAATCCGCCCCCTTTTAAGAGGAAATATTAAAAGAACAATAAGCAGTATAAACTAACCAAGGGATATTAAATTGGCTGCATTAACCACTGATTAACCGACATTGAAAATCGATGCTCACCAAAGCGATTTGAGCGGCCTCCGAGGCGTGCATTTTCAGGTGACGACAAAAAAAATCACATTAGTTTACCTGGTCTTTTTGAGGACCTATGTAGCCACAAATGTAGTCTTGTCGACTGTTCTACTACTTAAAAAAGAAAAAAAATGCAACCCATTTTCCTCGCTAAACAGGAACGAAATATGTTACTCAGCTTTCGTGACCGGCGAGGTCGACACTCGTTAACATCCGTCGAAAGGCCCTCTTATCTTCGGCCAGCTTTCGTAATCTAATGACGTCACGGTTGTGCTGCCCTCGGCTTTTATTTACATTTGGCCACCAATGGCTGCTTCCATCTTCGACTCTGGTGTTTGTTTTAAGTAAATTGTCCCGTTTTTCGATCCTACTTCGCTTGATTCAGATCAATTCCGTTTGGAAAGGATGTTGTGATGTCTTCAACCTCTTTTTGCTGCGCAACTGAGAGGGACCTTCCGCGTATGTTATTGAATGAAACTAGACACTGAAAGTACTCAGTAACATCCCTTGAATGGCCCCGGGATCGGGTCGCATTCATGAAGAATGATACGAAATGAGAAAATAAAATATGGATAAACCGCAGCACCGTTGCGCAACTTTTATAAAATATTGGCGGGAATTATAGAGAAATTGTGTAGTCAGGTCTTTGTTTATAAAATAATAATGAATGCTTGCACTAAGCTGTCTAAGCTGTCTGATAATTTCTTCTCCGTTTCAACGGCCGATGAAGCCCACAAGCTAATCCAAGATTTCGAGACTCGAAAATACGGTAAAATTTTCCTGCTACAAGGCAAGCAAAGGCTTTGGAAGCTCAGGTGCGTTAGCTGTAAAGAGAAAGTGAGAAGTCCGGGATATCTTTAAAAGCGGAAGCGCTCTACGGTTCACCGATATTTCTGATTAAGATAACAGCTTCTTCGTCGTAAAGGAGTGGAAATTTATTGTGGAAAGGTGAAACAACGGTGGCAGTCTCCTGGCGGTGAGGAGAGAAAGAGAATTTTCGCACGCTGTAATTATTTTCCGGATTTGGGGGCGGGGCATTTTTAAAACATGTGATGGTATTCGTCCATCCTACCTTGGGATATTTTTCCTGTCAAATATTGGCGACTGAATGTGTACTCGAAAACATCCAGGGGATTTAGCTACATATTTTTTGAGGCGGGGGGAGGGGGGTAGGAAACATTCTTGTGAAGTCCCTCCCCCCCCCCCCCAATCCCCCGCCCCCGGCCAACACTAACGTGGTTGTGTCGTTACCGGGGAATCAGCAGACTTCACGATGCATCTTCGGGGTTCTATTCCGAGAGTGGGGTCGTTTCCTCCAGAAGGTTACAAGTTCAGGAAACGAACTTTAAATAATTCTCGTGAAAGATCTAGGGCCTCGTTTATTTTGTCCGTTTTTTTCATGAGGACTGTTGTTGTTCTTTTACTGTGCCTTTTTAAGGTTTATGTCAGAGTTTGTTTTAAGTTCAGTGATGGCTTTGACCTCGCTACATGACAAGTTTTTTTTGGCTTTCAAAGCCTCATTTTAATTTAATCTCAGAGAGTTGTATTTTAATACTCTCCAAATAGCTCTCAAGGGCAACGGATGGTTGAACCGGTGGAATCCAATTCGATTTGACGTGAAATGGATGTGTTTCTTTATTTTGGCCGTGAAAGATATATTGGAGGCGCATTCGTCTTGCAAATTGTTCAAAATCCCGCAAGAGTCCTTGCCTTGTTTTAGTTTCGTTTGTCAGGGGTGTTGGGATGAATTTGAGTTCCTTTGATAACAAGTTGACCTGGCTATCAGTTCCTTTCTGTGGCTGCCCGCCTTTTTTTCATGTTTCTCTTACGCTTAATATCGGTGAACCGTAGAGCGCTTCTTCTTTTAAAGATATCCCGGACTGCTCACTTTCTCTTTACAGCTAACGCTTACCTGAGCTTCCAAAGCCTTTGCTTGCCTTGTAGCAGGAAAATTTTACTGTACTTTCGAGTTTCGAAATCTTGGATTAGCTTGTAGGCTTCATCGGCCGTTGAAACAGAGAAGAAATTATCAGACAGCTTAGACAGCTTAGTGCAAGCATTCATTATTGACCTGACTACACAATTTCCCTATAATTCCCGCCAATATTTTATAAAAGTTGTGAAACGGGGCTGCGGTTTATCTATATTTTATTCTCATTTCGTGTCATTCTTCAAGAATGCGATCCGATCCCGGGGCCATTCAAGGGATGTTACTGAGTACTTTCAGTGTCTAGTTTCATTCAATAACATACGCTGAAGGTCCTCTCAGTAACGGAGCAAAAAGAGGTTGAAGATCATCCTTTCCAAACTGAAACAGTGGCATCTTCATGATTGAATTGATCTGAATCAAGCGAAGTAGGATCGAAAAACGGGGCAATTTACTCAAAACAAACACCAGAGTCGAAGATGGAAGCAGCCATTGGTGGTCAAATGTAAATAAAAGCCGAGGGCAGCACAAGTGTGACGTCATTAGATTACGAAAGCTGGCCGAAGATAAGAGGGCCTTTCGACGGATGTTAACGAGTGTCGACCGACCGGCGACCGCTGTGTAACCACGCAAAAAGCGTCCCTGTGTTTGGAGTCAGAGACCTGTGCAATCTACACGTCACTTAAGAGCTAGGAATGTTCCCAAAATGGTGTACAAAATTGTGCTAAATCACATCCATAATTGGCATGAAGGAGTCGAGATTGAGGAAAACTGTCAACGCCATTAGCAAAAGGATTTCTTCAAACTTCTCATCAAAGTTTGCTTTTAAAGACTGGAACCTAATTTAAAATGAAATGTCATTTCTTTTAAATTATGTTTCAGTCTTTCTCCATAGCATTTAAATGTTATTGTATTATATCCAACCGTCACTTCCGAAGATGCATGTTGAAGCATACGAAACGTCAAGCCATTAATCAAAGTTTTTTTACAACATGCGTTGTTTTGTCATGGTTAGAACCGTAGTGTGTATTTTATTTCTGTTAAAGTTGAAAAGGCCGAAGAATAAGAGTTTTTACGTTTCAAAGTTTATTCTGGTCAAATGGTCAATGACGTCACAATGATGTTGTCATGGAAACTATTTTTAAAGGGAGATTCATCAGAATGCAAATTTTAGCTGCTTTGTGTTTTAAGCTGAGAAAGATGCCCCAGTCTCCTAATTTGCTCTTGTCTGTAGCCGCCATAGTCTTAATATCCCATAATATTAATGCCCATCCTGATGTGACACATGTTAATGTCCTTATAGCCACATGGGCTTTTTTGAATCAATAAAGGCCTGTTTCAATGGTGAACGGAAAATAAGTAGAATACGCACGCATGCACTGCGAGAAAAGTTTGAGCCCACGATACTTGGGATTTGGTGTGATACAAGCAGAAGCGAAACAAATCTGGGTTTTGTTCGTTGCTGTTTACTCGTGCCCGATACGGCGACGAGGTAAGCAAGGTTTATCCTCCGCTTTTCTTTTTATTGTTCATGTTTTCGTCTCGTCTCATTTAAATTGTGCATCGCATTAAATCTGGGTACGAGAATACGCACGCATGTAAGCAGAAGCGAAACTAGTTTTGGTTTTATTTGCCTGTTGTTGTTTTACGTCCCAGCGAATAACTTACATTACCGGCACGAGTATAGGCTACGCTTAGCCTCTTACTAATGATAAATATTATTATTATTATTATTATTATTATTATTATTATTATGATGATGATGATGATGATGATGATGATGATGATGATGATGATGATGATGATGATGATGATGATGATGATGATGATGATGATGATAATGAATATTTTCTAGGCCGCGGAGAAAGCTTTAAAGGCTGCCCAATACGCAGACGATGCCTACAAGACCCGTGTTCATAATCTTATAAAGAATGCCAGCTGTTTGGGCGATTCACAGTTGACCAGCGCAGCAAACGAATTGGAGAGTTGCGTGGTGGATTCAACACGCATGCGCTATCCCGACCAAGTCTGTTATCCCGAGATTCCCCATGACGTCTACACAGACATAATGGCCAGTAAGGCTTTTGAACTAGCGAGTGCTATCGTTGATAGGGTCCGCGACAAAGTTAATAACCCTTAGCCACTAGAAAGAATTAAAGAACTTATGAAAGAAGGTTTTGTGCTAGAGTTATCCAGAAAACATGTAACCGAATATATATCTAAAATTTATGTCAATGTATGTTAAATTTTGTGGAACAAACCATAGTGCAAGAAATTGCAGTTCTTATGATAATCCACGAACGTTTGAAAACTTTCACTGTCAGTTAAGAAAAAAGAAAAGAAAAGAAGCTTAGCTCCTTAATTATTATGATTGACATTTTAGCGATCTGAGGGATATTAT
The DNA here is from genome assembly GCA_022457155.1 of Cladopsammia gracilis. Taxonomy (NCBI): domain Eukaryota; kingdom Metazoa; phylum Cnidaria; class Anthozoa; order Scleractinia; family Dendrophylliidae; genus Cladopsammia; species Cladopsammia gracilis. The sequence goes on from JAJGOT010000984.1 coordinate 46,010, forward strand.
TTTGTCTTTGAATCACGAGGTAGTGAAACCAAAAATTCCAGGGATGAGTATTTGTTGAGATTTTTTTATTGTTTTACATGAACATTCAAAACATGTAACCGAATATATATCTACAATTTATGTCAATGTATGTTAAATTTTGTGGAACAAACCATAGTGCAAGAAATTGCAGTTTATATGATAATCCACGAACGTTTGTAAACTTTCACTGTCAGTTAAGAAAAAAAAAGAAAAGAAGCTTAACTCCTTAATTATTATGATTGACATTTTAGCGATCTGAGGGATATTATTTTTTCTTTGAATCTCGAGGTAGTGAAATCAAAAATTCCAGGGATGGAGTATTTGTTAAGATTTTTTTATTGTTTTACATAAACATTTAAAAACAAAAAATAGAGAGATTGGTACTATTAGGTAATGATCCATAAGTTTAATGATATAAAATTGATTAACTTTTTCGTGACTGTTATAACAGAAAACAAAAGACAAAGAAAGGTCAAAATCTGAAACTCAATCGTTTATAGCAATTGCGCCATGCGCGGGAAAATGCGCATAGATCATCTATCCGTTTTAATTTTGCCCTTGACAAGAGATTTCTGACCAAAGATTAAACAAAAATAACTGCTTTTTATGATTGTTCAGAGTGTTTAGAACCAATAGTTGCTTCAAAAGTCAATGGAAACCGACGCGTAGATTAATTTTGGCTTTTAAGAGACAAAAAGGAGATGAAATATAGGCCAAACATTGGCTTGTTGTGCTTCGTTTTATTGTGTTTTAGAACATGATCGCAAGGTCTAAATCAAGATCAAAAGTTCGATTTTTTTAGATATCGATAACTGTTAAACGTTTAGGTTTTCTTTTTTGTTTATAGCAGACAGTTATTAACAACAAGCAGTAGAAGCAATGTTTTGAGGATTTACGTGTTTTTTAGTTTTCAAGACTTCGCAGACTAGCAGAAACGTCTTGAAGTTGTCCACTTCAGTTGCAGTTTATTAAATGAACAAGAAACGTAAAGTTATAAAGTGTTGTTGTAGTGTTTTTTCTCATGCTGTATTCACACTTCGTCAAACATATTTAATCTGAATGACTGTTTAATTTATAAGGTGTTCACATGAAGCGTCGCATCGTGCAAATCATGATCGAAACATACTTATTCTGAGTAAGATTGAAACAATCTCATGAGGTAAATAAGTCAGACGAAACGCGTTAGCGCAAATGGCATCTTCTTACTAAACACTACATTGCCCTTCGTTCCCGAAGGGCTTTACGGGTGAAATTTAACCACTAAATCATGTTAAAGCAACTGACGGGTTTAGAGAATCCTCTGGAAAATAACTGTATAATATGTTTTAATTCGAGACAGAGCGGATAGGATTCTCACCGCAAGGCCTCAATTGACAGTGTGTTTGCTGGGGACACGGCCGTTTCACGAGGTTTTCCTTGTATTCTGTAAACAAAGGTATTTCTGACTATTCCCTCGCAAAGAAATGTCAACATGGGAGGCTAATGATTTCTAGGTTTATACTAATACGCAAAAGTACAAGTGAGTGAAAACGTTTTTTAGTAACCTAGTGCAACTATAGCGTCCTTTGCATTTGTACCGTAATACAATGGCTCTACTAGTATATTTTGTACACACCAATACGCCGGGCAAGACGATAAAAAACTGTGTGACTCGGAGGAATCCTTTGCTGCTTCGAGTCCAGTCACATGCAATCTTAATAACACTTAATAGTCTTTTAAGCGCACATCTTCATCAAAACGACCATTGCAAAGACAGAAAATTAGAATACGTCTTTATGCATTTATTGATCTTTATTGATCATCGCAAAATTTAAAAATAGATCTGGTTTACGTTTGTAAACAATGCGCTAAAAAAAGGGCTCCCATATAAGACTAGTTTCGTAAACGGAAAAAAGGCTGGGCTTTTCAGAATGCATCGAGATAGCGCACAACGGGTGAATAATCTGTAGTTCCTTGTCTACAGGGCCTCTTACTATTGCGCTTAGAATTTATGAAATTACTAAACTTTGTTTGGACGGGGTCCCACAAACCACTGACGATAAGCAAAAAACAAAAGCAGTTTGTGTACTCTGGACGTTCGGGAGAAATTTAAAAAAGGCAAAAGGTAAGTGTGCTGCGCGTGTCTTAATATTTAACAAATACAGAAGGCCAAGCTATGTATCTTATTTGTCTTCTTAAACTCATCAATGATTCATGAATAGAAAACAAAGAAAATCATTACCGCGAAGGAGGTTTGGTTACGCTGCGCCTCATTTTTTCAACCCTCTTTTCGGACGGTGTTTGAATATCATTATGAAACACTATTCTTCGTGTTCGAAGTATTACTTAAAACACGGTGGGCATTTGGAAACACTCGATACTTGTATGTCCACATTTTTTGAGTGTTCGGAAATGGATGAAGTGTTTTGAGACAATCTAACATATCAGTACTGGATCCAGACCTGCTTGTACGGAGGGAGCGCGGCGCGAAAGAGGGCTAAAGGGGGGGGGGGGGGGGGGGGGGTGGGGGGAGTCCGGCGTGAAAGAGGGGGACCCAGAGTAAAAGAGGGGTCTGGAAGTAAAAGAGGGGCAGCCGGAGTGAAAGAGGAGGCCTGAAGTAACAGAAGGGGGCCCCGGAGTGAAAAAGGGGACAATTTAAAGGTCAATTGCGATAGCTGTTTTCACTAAAATACCAAGAGATGCCGACCTGAAGTATATTTTATACAACTGCTTTTTGTTTTGTGACAATGTTTTGTGGTATGTGAGCGATGAGAACACCAGACCACATTTTGAAAATTGGAAACCATTTTCACTTTGCTTTGAGAAAGGTGGGCTATCATTTAATTGGTTTGTATTATTTTATTTCATTTATTTTGTTTTACTAATTTTATTTTAATGTTATAATCTTACTATATTATTTTTTTCTATTTTATTGTTTCCGTTGATCATTTTTACTGATATTTATTATATTTAGCAAATATTTCTCTCATTTTGCTATGAGATCGATTGGCCCACAATACACTAAAGTCCAAACCTTCGGTTTCTGGCAGGCAACTCTTCTCGTTTTAATTAACACTCGTTTCTATCTTAAACGGACACCTTATGAGGTTTACACAGCGTAGTATTATTTATCGTTATATAACTGTCGTAAATGCGAGTGTTGATGTAAATGCGAGTGTTGACCCTTCTTCTTTTTTTTATCTACGGCCTCGCCTGAAAATATAAGGTGTTATAACACCTCTCTTTCGCAGTGTCACAATAATTGTCAGTAACAACAGTTTAATACAGTATGAAATAAGAGAAACGTTCTCGGGTAAAAAGTATAACCCATAATTATAAGCGATACGATTAGGGTATTTGGGGGAGATGGCACATATCTGCTTATTGTTTCTACATATCTTTTCTTCCTGGAACGTTCTTAAAGTCTGCTTTGGGCATCTTGTGTTTATAACGCGCATTCCATCGAGTAAGAATCAAGGCAGTTTAATAGCTTTTCACAAAACCATTGATCCATATTGTTTCTGGTGGCTTTTACTAGACAACCTTTCGTCAATTAGGTGAAAAAAAAAATGCCCACGGACAAAAAGTCTGTACCTTCGGAGCCAAAAAATTAACACTCCTGTTCAAAAATCGCCCACTTTGACAGGGAGTCATCTTGCCAAGAACAATTTTCGCGTACGACTGTAAAGGGGAGTGGGGTGAGGAAGAGGTGGGAAGATGGGAAGTAGTTGGGTGAAATTGTCTGTGCTCGTTATTTTTTCTCTATCTGTGTGGCTGCATGAAAAAAAGCAAAGCCTTCAGTCGGACTTCCGCGACTGCACTATGTTATTTTCCATGATAGTTGGCGTGCAGATGCAGGGTTTTTTCTTTTTTGTCACAATCAGCTTCTCCAACCCCGTCAGAAATTTATTGGTTCGCCGCTAAGGAGAGAGAAAGACTACATTGTATGTGTTCCAGCATTTATTCACTTGTCATGTTTCTCGGAAAACATCCAGTCAAATTCTAAGAAACTGTAGCGTGCTTTAAATTTACACTAAGGAAACTGAGGAAACTGTTCTTCAGTCGTTCCTCACGAGTTGAGGTGAGTTATAGCATTTACTGTTAACGGTATATATTTCTGTTTTATATTCCTTTGCGAAAACTGTTTGGTGATTTGCCTCGGGCTTAAAAGAAAGGTTTCTTCTTTCTGCAGGTACTGTCAGCCGTAATAACTAAATTTTGTACCCGACTGTCGACAATTAAGGATTATCGATGCCAAATATTCGATATGATCGATATTCGTGTATGATAATTAGAAATATCTATCCTGTTCATACCTTTCCATAGTGCGCACATGACCACTTGTACTAGTTAATATCGTTCACAAAGTCTGTGCGTTCTTTTTGATCGCACCATTTCAATTAACAGGAGAGGCTTACTCCGTGAAGTGTGCGAGACTCTACTTTTAGCGACGACGTTTCAATGCGATTCTCGAGCCATGATGTCATAACATCAACGTGGTTATATTTGCGTCGTATCGGCAGTATTGGCATTCTCGGAGACCCAGGGGCAGTTAGTCGGGGCGCAACGAAGTAAAAACTCGGCAAAAATCGGCCCGACGAAAGCTTTCAAGAGCGAGCGAACGAGCCCCTGGATTTCTACACTTACCAAACCAGTTCCAGGACCATTTGAAATCCCTGTCTCTGATTGGGCAGAAAATTTCTGGCATTGTATTTTTCTGCCCAATCGGTGAGCTGCAACTATCGCGCCATTTTCGTGCCTTCTTACACGGAGATTGTTTTCACTTGATCGCCTTACTCGCGCTGCTCTTTTAGTGGAGGCGGCTTACTTAAAGTTTCAGGAAAAATGGTCTCAAAACCGACAAAAATCGCGAGATTCTGTGCGGCCGCTTCAAAATCAAACACTCAATGAGACATTCACGCCGTGGACAGGTCGATCAGGTATCTTAACTTTTTTTAGATTCTCGGATTGAATTGTTTGGTCGGCCAAAAAAAACGTTTCCCTTGTTTTATTACGAGCAGTGCATCGCTTCTCCGACTGAAACTTTCCCAGATAAGGAAATTTCCTTTGCACGACCATGTAAGTATGCCGATCGAGCAGAGCGGCTTGCTCTTGCTTTTCGCGCGAACTTCAAACAGAGCAAAATCCGAAAACTTTAATGAACAGTCGTCAATAATTAAGCTTATGTCTGAGCTTCTCAATTTCAAGCAAGATATTTAACAGGCATTTAGACGAAATTTTCATGTCATTTCTTGATATAGATACTTAAAAACCTGAACAGAAAATTTAATATACATTGAACATCCTGTCCGTGGAAAAACTGTTTCAGTTGTTGTCAGGCTTTAGGCTTGGGTGTATTGTTAAATATTATATTTTTTAGATTTATTCCCTTATTCTCATGTAATTTTAATTCCTGGAGTATATTGTTAAAGATTAAAGGCCATGAGTTTCCTTTGATATCAAGCCTTTGATAGTTGTTGTTTCTCCTCTGTCGTCTATCGTCGGTATACTGGGCATAGCAGAAAATAATTTGTAATGTTAATGGTAACTCGGACTGAGATGAGTACAATTCAGGGAGTAAACAAGACAAACAAGGGAATCATTTCAAAATTGACTGAACCCGTGATGCAATGACGATAACTATTATATTTATTTTAATATCCCCATATCGTATGACACAAACTTCAATTAATATCAAATTTGAAACGAAAGAGACTATGTAAATCTTTTAACTCAAAATTTCAGTGATTAATTTTTGTCAGATGTACCAGCAGAAAATAACGTGTACATTGAGTGTATTAACCCTCGAACGTACAACGGGTGGGGGGAGGTGTGGATGCAACCCCCACCACCCCCCCCCCCCCTCCCCTAGGTTTTTCTCGGATTTTTTCAAGAACATTTATTGTTGGCACTTACCGTCTTCAGTAGCTGTTCGTTTATCCTTTTGACACATTTTGGTAACGTTTGATGACAACCGGGTTGCTATGGTAACAAGATATGACGTCATTAGTAGCGTGAGGTCAAGCCATTTTTGAATTAAAATGCGTGCTTTTCACTTTTTTCGGTCCAAAACATAGAATGCTACCAAAAGCAACAAAATGTTCCATTGTATCATGTTTTGCAACTTTAGCAAAAAATGTTTGCAATTTCCGCATTTTCCCGTTAAAGTTGAATTTTTAGTAAAATCCAACATGTCGGCCATTTTGGATGACGTCACGGACCACAGCAGCGATACAACCAGTAATATTTACCTTATCTTGTCGAGCACATAACAGGCTATCTATTAGATGGAAAATATTTTCGAAATATTGTTACACCGCAAAAACCCTTTGTACCACGTGTACGTCCAAGAGTTAATGAGGCCTCTAGGGCCTATTGTAAATAATTTATTGTTTATTTTTGTGTATGTAAGGGTAGTTCTCTTACCAGAGCCTGCACAACAACCCTTGACATACTGTAAATTTGCTGTTACATGTGCAAGTTAGACTGATCTCACTTTAAGCAACATGGTATGACCTTTAGGTCTGTTGATGAAATCATAGTCTACCCATTCAAGCAAAGTTCATGCAATAGTATTATTTTTTGGCACAGTTTTGTTTTTTAATATCTTATAAAAGGTACCAGTTTAGAATTACTTGAACTATTATATTATCCATTGATGACCATTGATGGGTGTCAAATTTTTTTATTAGTCATAATAAGACATGCCTTATTTGTTTTCATGGCAAAATTACGACTGAAGCAGTTTAGTGTCAACAGATTCAACTGTAAATTCAACTGTAAATTCAACTGTTTATTTATTATCACAGATTTTACAGAAAGCAATATCCACTGCCCGCAGTTAGCAGGTTAGCTAGTCGAGGCGAGCAGTGGTTACACGTATGTAATACATATACAGATAGATCACAAGAAAGACTAGAGAAAAAGAGTAGTTAAATAGATAAAAAAAATAAAATATAGTTCATAACCAATATCATTATATTTAATCTTGGAAAGCTTGTGAAAAATCCTTTAAATTATTAAGCCTTTTGTATGTTTTTCCAGTCTCAATATCTAGGTCCGCCAATTTTGCGGCCGCACCTGCAGGGTTCACTACTTGTTTTAACTTAATATAATGCAATGCTGTTTTGCTATTCTTCCAACCCACATGATCTATGATTTCATGCAAGCTTAGACCCGCGAGCGCTAGAGAAACTGCGGAACCACTACGAGAACCATAAAGAGTAAAGTGTGCACTAGACAGATGATGAGACAGAGGTGGTCCGTATGAAAGCCAAGCCCAAGAAATGCCGCAGTGTCTCCATCGTGCACGGACAAGTCAAAGAAATCCACTTTTCCATTGGTGGCGACCAGATTCCAACCATAAAAGAGCAGCCTGTAAAGTGTCTCGGTCGATGGTATAGCATCCCACTTACTGACCGCCATCGCGGTACCGAAATTGAGAAGACTGCAAAGGAAGGTTTACAAGCCATTAATGAGACAGATCTCCCTGGAAAGCTGAAGGCATGGATTTTCCAGCATGGCCTCCTTCCTCGCCTACTCTGGCGGCTACAGATCTATGAGGTAGCAATCACTCGCGTTAAAGCAATCCAACGGCACGTCAACAAATGCCTCAGAAAATGGCTAGGTGTCCCTCCCAGCTTTACAACTGTCGGGCTGTACAGCCACTCGGCAAAGGTACAGCTACCACTTTCTTCTGTCGTGGATGAGTTTAAGGCTGGCAAGGTGCGTCTCAACATGATGCTCCGGGATTCGCCTGACCAAGTGATCCGCGAGGTACAACCCGAGGTGAAATCCGGCCGTAAATGGACTGCTGAGCAGGCCGTGAATGAAGCAGAAGCCAGTCTTCGAACAAAGGACATCATAGGTGCGGTGCAAGGTAGTAGTGCTGGCCTGGGTAATAACGTACATCGCTGGTTCTCCGCGCAGGGTCCTAAAGGCCGTCGTGAGATGGTCATCGAGAAGGTACGCGCCATCGACGAAGAAAGAAGATCAGCTACAGCAGCTGGGTTCGCTAAACAATGTGCTTGGTCGCGCTGGGAAGAGGCAGAACAAAGAAAACTCAGCTGGCCCACCCTTGTTCAGGTGGAACCATTGAGAATCAGCTTCCCGTTGAGGTCCGCGTACGACCTTTTCTCCTACACTTACAAACCTTAAACAGTGGGGTATTATCGACGACGACATTTGCCGCGCGTGCAACCAAACCCGTGCCACCTTAGAGCATGTGTTAACGGCTTGCAATAAGTCACTTCAGAAGTACACCTGGAGGCACAATAGAGTGTTGCGGGTTACAGCGGAAGCCACACAGGCCCAATGCGCCAGCATTAATAAGGCACCAGTTGAGGAGGTAACAAATCAAGGCATTAAGTTCCACAGGAAAGGTGAGCAGCCCCAACCAGCCACTATGAAGAAAGCGAAACAGTCGAGGCTACTTAAAGGTGCCCAAGACTGGCAAATGCTGGCTGATCTATCTAAAGCCTTGCATTTCCCATGCCACATTGCCATCACAACTGTGCGCCCTGACATTGTAATCTTGTCTGACTCCCGTAAATGCGTCCATCTGGTCGAACTAACTGTGCCGTGGGAAGGGAACTTTGACTTTGCTAACGAACGCAAGAGAACCCGGTACTAGCCTTTCGTGCTAGCTGTGAAGATCGTGGCTGGGGCTGCAGCGTTATACCTATTGAAGTCGTTTGCTTCGGCTTCATTGCAAGATCGACCAGGTCCTTCCTGTCCAACATCGGACTCCCAACGAAAGCTCTCCGAGCAACAATTAAGACTCTCCAAGAAGAACAATAATTCAATAACAATAATTTACACACAGAGTTAATTCTCTGATTCCTTGTCTCCAAGAAGAAGCAGAGGCAGTATCCAACTGGATCTGGCAGTCATCACGCAGTGCCGAAGCCTGCGCTGATCACATTTTTATTAAACTGCATCCAGCTAAGCTCTCTGACATCTGCTGGCTGGACTCTCCTTGTGCATATACCACACGCTTGCTGCTATTACGCTTGACCGGGCATCACCCAGTGGCATTTGCCGCTGGCGGCGTCAGGAGCTGTAGTCCCGTTGCTAGCCGCCGAAACTACCATAGCTCCTGGTCAACGGCTGACGAGGGTGATGCCTAGAAGTTGGCAGTTAAAGCCTCTGTATGAACTCCTCCAAAACACGGGATCACTTTCACTTAAAAATGCTCTTCCAGTGAGCCGTGGACTACTACATACAATAATAATAAAACGGTTTAAAACAATTTTTTCCATTATAAGCACAAACTATCTAAAATCTGAGAGGGAGTCAAATTCGCAGAACGCATGAGCTGGAAATGGATGTGGCGAGAGATCTTCATCAAATCTTCAAGAAAAAAAGGCTCAGCCGCAGAACAACTCTTGCCTTTAACTGTTCCTCTCGAACATCCGCAAAATATCGCTTTACCGACCAGTCAGAAGAGAGATTACCAATATTCAACACTGAATGCCATTCTGAACCCCTTCTATGTTCTACAAAAATTGACCTCAACTTCCCTATAAGGGAGTCCACAGTCCTAAACGCAAGTCTCTTAGGATATTGACAAATACCCTGGTTGACTCGATGTTGTGAGAGGTTTGGACACCCCGATAGATGAATCTGTGTTTTCCCCCACGATCGTAACATGCTAGAAAAGCTATCACATTTGCTGATAAAGCCGAAGCCAGGGATTTTGGAGTTGCAAGATTACACAAGAAAATAGAAAATTCCCGTTCTATAGCGCTCTTTTGTTTGACATAACGCGAAGATAACTGATCCAAACGCTGAGCAATGACTTCCTCATCAATCTTGACTTTCTTGGCTTTTGAGGGTTCAATGTTTTGTTGGAATTTTTAACTCGACGTTAAGTATTGTTTCTAGTGCAGTAAGCCCGAAACCTATATTATAACACAGCTTTGTTGTCGATAACACACTGTTGTCCACATTGCAAGAGTGATATAGTTAAACGTTAAAATACGACGAATTGCTTGTACAGTGCACGTTCTGCACTTGTTATTGTTGAATTCCTTTTCCTGAAAAATGATTGCTTTCCATATTTTAAAACGGATGAAAAAATAAAAATATTCAGTAAATTTCATCCTTGAGGTCGCTCTTAGCACGTTCTTTGAAATTTCCACTCTTCTCTCCTCATGGTACTCATAAAAAACAACTCATTAACTGAATGTAGCACGTTAAGGTTAAAACAAGAATATAGCAAAGTAGTTTTCGTCCTGTTCCCAGTATTGTAGCGGAAAACGTTTGTAGCCAAACTGTCCAAATTGTAGTTTCACACGTGTGATATATTATGTAACGGCTTTAAATGGAACAAGAGTCTGGTTCAGGTTAATCCTATTTTGCCTGGGCTTTTTTGGCTATGACAATGAATGAAACCCAAAGGGTGCATAGTACGTTCAAAACTGTCTCCTTTGCGGTCCGCACAATGGAACGATGATGTTATATCACGTAGTTATTACGTAATTAGTTACTAGTAGTAATTGGAAATAAAGGGAGTGCATTCGACAGGGTGGGGTGATGGTACTAGGGGGTGAGAAAGTGGGTGGTGGAGATGAGAGCCAAAAGGCGTCGGTTTGGGGAGAGAGGGGGGTTCAAGGGGTGGCAGTTATCAAGGTTGCTTTCTAAGAGTTATCATAGGGAGCCCGAAAAGAGTGCAACTATAAAATTTAGGGTGCCCAGCAGTTAAGTTATGTGCAAAAACTAAGTTTGCTGACTCAAAAGAAATTACTACGTTAAGAAACTCGAAAATTTTTAATGTTTTCTCTCAAAATGACAATTTTATTCGCCATATGATCGCGACATTAATTCTATTTTAGCGCGCGCTAGTACAGTTGCTTTCGCTATATAGCACGGCACTCCAAAAAGTAAACAAAGCCAACCATTCCAATAATGCAATGGCTTTCGCTATATAGCACGGCATCCCTAAAACTAACCAAAGCCAACCGTTTCACACACGAGCAGCGAGCTGACGCGAGCGAAAGCGAAAGCGAACGATGAAGGCGTTACCACTTGAGTACGCGCGTCAAAGCTAGGCCAATTGCTATTTGCGAGGCTAATTGCGCATCTTCAAAGCACAATTATTGCGCATTATCAATTGCGCATGAAATCGGGGCGAGTGGACAGCCAGTCCAAACCTCGAAATCGCATGGCATGCAGCCCAATTCCTCCCACAATCGAACGCAATAAGGCTGCCATCTTGAATCAGCCATCTTGGATTTCTGAAATTTTTCAAAACCTCTTTAAACCATCCAAATTGACTCCAATTTGGCCTCGGGCCGTACTCAAGACCTTGGGTACAGTTTTTTCCTATACGGACCTCCTGGCCGGTAATAAATAAACGCTAAAGGTAAAAATATGCAATTTACAAAAAAACATTGCTGTCTTGTTGCTCTGGAAACACCTAGTCGCGTGATCAAAAAATATCATTTAAAATTGTTGCGAAATAAATTTTAGGAAAAGTCACAAAGTTTGATGGCGTTTGAATACATAATAAGGAAGTTATGAATGTTAAAAGTTAGTGCGGGCATTTTGTGCCCCCCCCCCCCCCCCCCCCCTGCAAAATAAGGTTAATTAACTATTATTTTTGTTTGTATCCTTCACTTTCAAAGTGGAACTATTCTAAAGCTGGAATGCCCTTAATATCGGTTGTAATAAAGAAAAGTTTAGTGGTGTGGAATTCTTATAGTGTAACTACAATACTCAAATTTTAGCTCCTAAGCAGTTCGAAACTTTTTAACAGTTGCATACGTGTTTACACACGGGTTTATTAGGAACCAATTTTGTAAATTGAAGAAATTCCGTGTATAAATAAAATACTGTCTGTCTTTCTCTCTCGTGGAATCGAGCGGAGTCGAGAAGGCGACCTAGCACGCGAACGTAATGCGAGCCAAGGGGGACTGTGGACGGGGCAGAAAAGAGGTTCCCCTTAGTTTTCCCTCGGCTCGTTCGCCAGCTACAGTCTCACCGAGCGTGTTTTCCTGATTAGCTCGCCCGCTCGACTGACCACAAAGCGGCGGTCAGCAGTGTAAATTAGAAATGTATGGCTACTGACTGTCTGCTCTGCACAGGCTTCTTTCGAGTTCTCGATGTGAAGTATTCTTTCGTGTCGCGATATTCTTTTCGTGTAGTGATATTTTAATTTAACGTGCATCTGCGGTGGACAGGAAGGAGAGAGAGTACAGAGAGTGGCTATCAGGCGCATTTGTCAGTTCAGACTATTTTAGCCGCATTGCTTATTGGTATAACAGCTCTAGTTGTATTGTAATTCGCTGCCACGCTCAACCGAATACAAAACATTTATCATGTAATAGGCTACCACTATTGGGGTGTGCAACACGAGCCGTATGCGACCCTCTTTATTAGTTCTTTACGATCAAAACTGCAAGATAATAAATTTTACAAACGATCCGCAAAATAACGAAAACTCAACACACATATATGTTATTTGCCGGCCTTTGTCGGTCCGTATAGGAAAAAACTGTGCCCGAGGTCTTGAGTACGGCCCCAGGCCGCAGGGCAAGGGCACAGTTTTCTCCTATACGGTCCGACCAAGGCCGGTAAATAACTTATTTATTTTTTTCCTACTTCAATTCTGCGATTTGCCGAGAAAATCGTGATACACTTGTACAGCTTTCCAAGAAGTCATGTCTTTAAGCACCGCGTCAAGCAAAATTGACACAACGCGTGCAAAACCTAAATTAACTCGGTAATCTTCACACAATGATTCAGAACTTACTTGGCAAAGTGAACTCATTTCTATTTGTTTATGTCTCTTGGTAGAATAAACGGCTGTTGTGTTTGCTTCCGGTGAGGATAGAAAAATGTTCTTTCCCACAGCGAAGCCTTGGAAGATTAACTTCAAAAACTTTTCAAATTTTTGTCATAAAAGAAAAGTCGAGCGTAATTCATTCATAGCGGTGCGAAAGCTTAAACTGAGCTTTTCTAATTTAAAAATCATATTTTCTTGAATGAAAACTTACAGAATTTAGATAAAAGAATTTAACAACTGCGAAATAAGAGCATTCAAACCGAGCAATGTAGTGAAAGTCCAAATTATCTCGTTAAATCCGATCGCGATTCAATTGCGCGTAATTATAAAATTTATATTGACAACAAGCTAGTACAATACTAGAATCAAATGAGAATAAGCAAGACTTGAATCAGATGGAGTCAATACTTTGTAAACAAGCGCAAGATTGTCTAATTACAGTATTTTTTTAAGCCAAAAGCCGCTTTGTAAAAAAACAACAACAAACGCCGAACAAACTATGAAATCAACAAATCATAAAATACAAACTTGTACTCGCCTTTTTGATGAATAACATTGACCTTTAATTTTACGGCTGATTTCTCCTTCCACCCATTAGTTTAGTTCCTCTTTCTTCATTGAGTCTTTTTTGATACCTCGTCTTTGATCTTTAACGTGTTTTCGGATCTTTGTATGTCAGCCGACCGGTCAGCCATGCATGGTGAAATTTTGTTGGTTTTCTTCATTGTTTTCTCCATTTGTGTCGTTAAAACTAGATATTAACTACCACTGTAGTATAACGCTAAACGAAAATCTGAACACATGCATGTATAATATTAATACAATAAATACACTAATTCTTATATTGGCTTGTAAATACAATAAACCTTAATTATTGGGTATTTAATTTAACGGGTGAATAGACGGTCGTAAGACTCGAATGAATATAAATGAAAGCACCGCAATATATCGCACATAACACCCCAGAGATAGGGTTACGTAACCCATGATAAATACATAAATCTTTTGCTCTATTTTTGATGCTTATTGTCCCTTGACAACGTCAGGAAAAGACCAACGGCTTAGTTCTTGGAATTCCATAAATGGACGGGGAAGATGATAACGGCAGTTTTGTTTGAAAATGGGTTGTTGTCAAGAAGCAGGCCGCACACATCGACTACCGAACGCTAAAAAAGATTCTGCACACCTACAGACACCCGTCCCCTCTCCTAGGCGTTTTGCTCTACAGACCCTCCACCTCCTAAGTCGAAATCCCCACCCTCCTCCCCTCCAACGCCGTCCCCATGGGTAAGGCAGGTGACCATTACATAACGCGGTTTCAACGTTTACAGCCACTCGAGCGATCGAGTGAAATTTCTACTCAAATGCTATAACTCGTTCAACGCGAAGCGTTGAACGAGTTAAAAAAAGATGATGAGTATTGAACCCCCACTCTATCCTCCACCCTGGGTTCGTTGTCTACACCCAGCTCACACACAGGACCCAGTACCAACGAAAGCGGCTAGATGAATTACCTGGGATTTAGGGAAAAAATGGTCGTAACTAGAAAACGTCGATTCATTCTTGTAAAAGACCATTCAGTAAAACATGACAGAGGGACTACGTATGTGCGTATACAGTCATTTTAAAATGTAATGGATGTACAGTAAAAGCATAGTAAAAATAGAGAGGCTCTCCTTACATTAATCTCTGCCCCCTTTTACTATCCTTTCAATATTTAGATTTCACTGCTGTGCCTACGCGTTCGGGAGTGGTCGTGGGGTGGTCGGGAAGTGGTCAGTGGTCAAAATGTTTTGGGGCTTCAAGTAGGTTGTCGCTTATTGCTCTGGCCAATCACAACAGACACAGACAATCCAATGAACCAATTAGAACTCGAATCAAATATAAGTAGCCACCGCCAAGCGCGGGAAAACGCGTGAGTGATTGGGTTTTGTTTAACTTCTGCACTGATTGTTGAGAAATAGTGTCGCAAAATTTTTGAGTCAGTCAAAAAGCGTAGCAATACAAGACCAACGCAACTGTGAAATTGCGTTCGACACTCAATTGAAAACCGCTCTGCCTTTTTCCCTCATCACCGCGTCAAAGCGAGATTAGCACCGGCTCGTCTCCTCGCTTGACGGTTTTCTTTTCGTTAAAATAAACTACTTCTCAGAAAAGAAATAACGACTAACGTTTCAGTATTTGGAACAACTTTATTCTATTTTACTAGCAATTCAACTAGTATATGTTGAATTGGGAGAATACGTCAATGAAAATCAGACTTCATTCAACAGCTTGGACTGTTCTTTAAAGCTAGGGAAAGGAAAAGAAAAGAATAAGGTGTAAAATAAATATCTGGAATTAAGGTTACAGAGTACCTTCAGATCGACTATTTTATTGAAATTTTTTTTCGGCGTCAGAATAAAGTTTACAGAAAGAACTTTTATCCAAAAAACAATATCGAAAAATAGTGAAAATTGACGGAGAAATGGTGGTATAACGTTTTGAACGGAAGTAAAAATTTCTCTATTGATTGATTTAGCGGCGCTGTTTTCTCGAAGTTAATTTTTCGCTTTTAGGGGACACTTTAAAGAGCTGCAACTCAAAGGGAATTTGTTCGATTTTCCTCAAATTTGGTCAGAAGCTAGGCTAACATATAATCAACAAACATATTTCGAAAACTTTTTCGTCAAGAGCCATTTCCCTGCGATCACTCCATTTTTTTTTCTCCCTTTTTCGAAAATATTCTGTAACTTTTCACTGCAATTGAATATGGGAAATCGCCGAAACGTTTTTATAGCGCTTCGCGTCCAGAAACCCGAGAACAAATCAAATAAGCCAAATACAATAATCGCTTTGAGTTATAGCGTTTTAAAGCTGATTCGGACGTTCGAATTTAGACGTCGTAAAAAATTCGACAATTTATTTTATTACCAAATGGTTTCCATATTTAGATAGCCAGCTCTATAAGCTTTAATTTGATATCTGGGTTTAGGTATATTAAGTAACAATCCGTGTAAGAAGTGGGCAATTCTCTATTGTTCCGATGCATTTCGCTTTCCATACATATAAGAATGTTTAGATTTTCGTACTGAGAATACGTCAACCTATGAACAACATGGTTTTGAAATAAAATTTACTGAAACTTTATTTTAAAGCGATGTTTCTTTTGTGTTACAAGATTTCAGCCAATCGTGAGATTCCAAAACAATGGCCAAGAAAGACTTCTAATTTTCCATGTTCCCCAAATAGAATTTTTGTTGCATTAAAAATCACAACAGTTTTCACTTAAAGGGAATCAATTAGTAAACTAGAGATAAATAAATGCGCTGCCTGATGAAATTATGGTCGATTTTCATGTTTTAGCCAATGAGGTGGACCGTTTCAACAATAGGAACCATACCAACTTTTATTCGAAATGATACCCCTTTCACATACATAATAAAATATTGTACCCTTTTCTTATAGCCGAGAGATAATCCCGCAAACACAGAAAGACAGAAGATTTTCCCACGCTGTAAAACAGGTAAAAAAAAGCATTTTTCTGGTTGAGAGCGTATTTTCTGTCCCGTTTTTACCACCTTTTCAATTCCCAGTCTATTTTTACGACTCGTCAAAGACGAAAACGTGAAATTTGGCTACTGTTCCGTACAGTCCCTTCCGTGCCGTTTAGTTTTTCTCTTTTTACTTAAACCCTTTAAAGCATGAGAATGACTTCGAAGAAC
>JAJGOT010000984.1:67500-123647 GCA_022457155.1 Cladopsammia gracilis
GTAGGTCTGGTCAGGCCTGTTGTCCTCCGTTGCTACTGTTGCTTGGTAGACCACGGATTCCATAAGGCAATTCCCAGCCAAAGGACAGTCAGCTGATTTTCTGCAGTTGCATCTTTGTGATGGCACAATCTTTTTGTGAAGGGTTGACTTATTATGGCCGTCGATGTTTTGTTTCAGGTTGGACATGCAGCTGTAACTGATTTTCACTGTGTTACGGTTGAAGATCTTGTGTAACACGTGGTCCTTTGGGAATTCTTCGTCGAGGATCTTAAGAAAAGTCCGTCCGACGTTGGTGGCGACATTCTTACTGAATGGGGGGTTGTACCAAATTATACTTCTGTTGGCAATTTTATCTGATGAGTGCCGTACAAGTTGTGCGGTACGAAACTAGTTAGTAATAAAATGCCAAGTCGAATCAGTTGATCAGACTGTCTTCTAATATATATATATATATATATATATATATATATATATATATATATTACCTTGTTCCAATTAAACAGCAGTAAAATGACGTGAAAGGACAAGAAATTACATATGGCAATATATTTACACTGGAAAAGGTATCATGGTAAACCGTTTTAATAGGTAAAAATATAACAACTTAAAACTTGCAAGTTGACTGTATTAAAATAGAAGAGAAACAAAAATGGAGAAAACCTGTATGTGTAGATTTTCAGTTTTAATCTGCAGTTAACATTATAAGAGAAGCGTCAATTACATATTTTACGCTATATTTCTTTGCGAATCATTTCCTGCACTAATATGCAAATTGTGTTTTGCTTTTCCTATAACGGCCCTTTGTTTTCTTCAGCACATATAATAAACCATATGTGACACTTCAAAGACAAGCAAAAACCATTGATCAAAACCGACGTTTTATATATATATTGTCATGACTGATTACACCATTGGAAATCACTGGAAATATTCTGTTTGTATAGGCGTCGTTCATACTTGGTGCCCAAGCATTGTACCCGGACACCGATACGAATTTTGAATGCGTGTTCACATTCGGTGCCCACCATTTTGAAACTGTAGAGCAGGGATTTGTGGGCAAAATAACTGCTAGGAGTTTGTGGGTAAAGTTCTTGAGCACTCGGCGCCAGAATCGTGTGCAGACTTGTGCCCGTGCCCGATTCAGTGGCTGAGTACAAGGTATCGACCTTGCCCAATTATTGACACGGGCACTTACAAAAAGCCGTGTTCACATTGGTACCCGTCAGGCACTGTGCCCGGGGACGGTGTTCGGGCACCAAGTGTGAACGACGCCTAAGAAGCAGCGTACCCAGAAAATTGTCATATTGTAGTTACCGTGACAATGACATCATGATGACTCCGTTTGTTTTTGCTTGTATTTAGCTTTGCATTTCAAAACCGTTATTGATTGCAATTTATTATATCTCTCAGTTAGAACACGCGCTATGATTGGTCCGATTGCACCTAAAAACACTTCTGAAGCTAACCAACCCAAACGAGTACCCCTTGTTATCACCTATAATCTAGCTCTTCGCTTTATATCATCCATTATTCACAAGCACCTCCCTCAACATTCTTCATCCCTGCTGTACTAACGTCTTCAAAGCTCCACCTATTGTTGCTCTTCGACGAACAAATAATCTTAGTAATTTATTAGTAAGCTCCAAACTACGTAATCCTTCACAAAATAACCAACCTTGCGGTTCTTTTCAATGTTACAGCAACTGTTTGGCATGCAAAAATTTGTCAGGTGGCATTGAAATTCGATCTCATCCATGCACAAAGTTCGGCATGAAGCCACCAATTAAATCTCAACAAAAACCTTAAAACAACTGGAGTATTTTACGAGGAAATATTTTCGGTGTCCTTTTTGAAGTTTGAGACTGAGTTTTTTCGTTCACCGCTGTAGACCGAAATCATTGCTGCCACGTTTTCCAGTTCGAGAAATCGAGGACCGATCACACTATTTTTGAAAGCCAATAAAACTTGCACTTTGATTTCTTGCGGACGTACTTCAGTCAAAAAAAGCCGTCCATCTTTTGACTTGAAAGATTTTCCTTTATCTCCGATTTAGAGATATAATAAATATCTATTAGCCTCGTTTTTCTTGGTCCGTACCGTAAGTTACGGATCCTCGTTTTTCCCTCTCGATTTATGGCCGGCGCGCGAAGCGCGCTTTTGCCATAAAGTGATCAGGGGGAATAAGCTTGGTCCGTAATATAACTTACAGTACGGACCTCGAGCTCGGCTAATAAAAGGTATATGTAAGGGTTATTGACCAGTCCCTCGGGGATATGTGATATATTCCCCTCGTGGCGTACCCGAGGGCGTAGCCCTAAAACAAAGAAACTATTAATTTTTCGGAGAGTAACATTCCGTTCAATTCGAATGCCAAAAAAGCATGATTCCGCAAGGGCGCATTAGGATCACGGCACACTACGAAGCGAGACGGTAAACATTTTTTGCTTTTGTCAAATTTGCATTGAGCACGTTTGTTCGTTATGAGTAGAAGGAGAGAGAGAGAGAGAGAGAGAGAGAGAGAGAGAGAGAGAGAGAGAGAGAGAGAGAGAGAGAGAGAGAGAGAGAGAGAGAGAGAGAGAGAGAGAGAGAGAGAGAGAGAGAGAGAGAGAGAGAGAGAGAGAGAGAGAGAGAGAGAGAGAGAGAGAGAGAGAGAGAGAGAGAGAGAGAGAGAGAGAGAGAGAGAGAGAGAGAGAGAGAGAGAGAGAGAGAGAGAGAGAGAGAGAAGAAAATGTATGAACAGTACTCGTAGTCTCGCCATGGCCCAACTGCTCGCCTTCATCTTTACGAAGATCATTGGAGTGGTTGCAGTGTGTTTTCCAAGGAAAAGAAAGGCAGAAACATATTCAGGCTCAAGCGTAAAACGAGGCGTCGTACATTATTGAAGACCCGAAACCTGAATCGAGGTACGATGCCATCGAATAATATTATTAACATTTCGCTTTTTGGTCGCGACCGGCAAGTTAATTACGTAGAAATATGATTGATGAAGTTGTCTTTTTTTGTAAACAAAAAATATTGACCTATGCTAGAGCGTTTTCCTTGTTACGCCCTATTTTGTCTTCCCGTTTGTGTTATTCTATTATGAGGAGAATAAGTCGAGGGGACTAAAGCGAGGGGAATATGTCGAGGGGAATATGTTGGGGGGGAATATGTTGAGGCGAATATGTTGAGGGAAATATATAATCCTTTGTTTTGCTGTTGTTATCAGCTATTGTTTTCAGCCCCGCCTCTCGCCTGTTACAATCAAAGCCGCACCCAGCTTTTCAGACACTGTAATGAACGGGGTTATGTGATATATTCCCCTGAAAAGAACAAAGAAAACCGAGCTAGGTGGAAAATAAGTGACATTACCGAGATGTTTCTACATCCAGCTTCAGTAAAATCACTCATGATCATGACACCGAGAATCAGCAGAGTAACAACAGTAGTACAGCTTGCCATCTAAAAAAACGAATTAAAAGAGCACAGGTCAAAGGAATGTTATACTGTACAGTATTTTTACGTGACTAATGGTAGCAAACTAAAATGATCCATTTAAGTTTAAAGATCTGCTTCTGTGTTAGCAATGTGTTGAAGCTCAAGGGAATCAACGATATAAGAGGATCGATCGCTATGTGCATCGATGAATAAGAAAATAAAATCAAATATTCTAGCTGTAGATGAATTCCACTTACTTTGATTAGTTTGAATGGTTTTAATCTCCAAAATGTTAAAGTTTTAGTTGTAAGTCAAGTTTTTAAGTGACCGTCACAGTGCTTTCCATGATCCTTTTTACGATTGCTCCTTGCTTACTTTTGATATTTGAACTTCAACGGAATATCTTTTTCAGATCAGAAGCCAACCGGGATTTGCAACAGTTTATTGAAAGTATTATCCCATTGCTTTATGAAGTAAACAACAGCTCGTCATTTTCCTCTCAGTCGTCAGACTGCGAACTACTTACACTCGGGTATACAGAATTAGTGGTTTCTTTGTTTATTTTAATTTCTTATAATCACTTGCCTTTATGAAAAATTGAGCATCCATCGTACTTTTGTAGAGAATAAAAGACACATTGCCCAAATATTGGTGCAAAATCTCGGTTATATTTCTTTTTGCTAAGGTAGCAATGTTAAAAAAGCGATAACTCCACGAATACTAAAGATTACATTAAAATTTTTTCATGACGAACCCTAAGAGTACTGTAGCTTTGTGTTAGTAAATTTAAAATTAAAATCAGAGAGACTTGATTTTTTTTCGATTTTGCAAAGCCCATTGGCTACATTTAACTGGGAATGAGTGTTCACAACCGCATAATATTTTAAGATAGCGCGGATAACTTTTCCATATTGAGATCATTACTCTATTCAAACAAAACACAAAGTTAATAGGAAGACAAACAGACGCCAGTGGTTATAGGTAAGTTATTAAAAGCTCCTTACTTGTTACAATAAGAAACGTTCTAATAAAACAGCAGCTGGTTACTTAAAGGGATTGTTCAAAGAGAATTTGGAAAAATAATAACTGCCACCAATTTTAGCGTAGAACAACAATCTGGTTGAATAAACTGTTGGTCGAATCTTACAAACTAAACTTATTATAGAAGAAACCATATACGAAGCTTTAAGGCCTGAATACGTTTTAGTTTCTCTTACTAACCTTTGATATCTCCTGATCTGCGTTGCTTGTTGTGTAACTGAGATTTTGTGAACAAGCGTTGTTTTCAAATAATATATATTCTTGATGTGGAATTCTGACCTCAGTGTTTTACCACGTGGGTAATTGTGTGAGCAGCGGCCCGAATAAAAAAGGTTAATGGCATAAAGTTAATTCCATTAGAATGTCATTCCAAGTTTATGCTTCAACTGGTACCAAGAAAACGTTTTCGTCGTTTGGAAAACGAAATGCCAACCTCGTTAGCTAGACTTTTAAGAGTTCCTTTCCGCTCTAAACTTATACTCCAGCATTTGTAGCAATTCTTCAGTTTTATAATATATCACAGTTAATACATCATATGTTTCGTCAAGCAAAATATACCGGCTTAAATTGGTCAGGTGAAATTGTGACCTCATTGCTTCTTAGCACATGCGTTAATGTGTATGTAGCGGCAAAGATTAGCTAAGGTTATGGAAGGTGTTGCAATTAATGTTGTTTATCCACTTTGATTTTTGTAGTTTTAAAATATGCGTCTCATGGTCTGTGTTGCTTATTGTGAAACTGAGATCTTGTGAAGAATTTGTTTTCAAATATTATTTATCGTTGATGTGGAATTCTGACCTCAGTGTTAATTACCACGTGGGTAATTGTGTGAGCAGCGGCCCGAAAAAAGGTTAATGGAATAAAGTTAAATTCCATTAGAATGTTATTCCATGTTTGTGCTTCAACTGGTACTAGTAAACGTTTTCCGTCGTTTGAAAAGCGAAATGCCGTATTTTTTTAACAGTTCCTTTCCGCTCTCAACTAATACTCCAGCATTTGTGGCAAGCCTTATACATTTTTGTTAATACATCATATATAGTTTTCCTCTAGTCAAAATATACCGGCTTAATTTGGACAGGTGAAATTGTGACCTCATTGCTTCTTAGCACATGCGCTAATGTGTATGTAGCGGAAAAGATTAGCTAAGGTTATGGAAGGTGTTGGAATAATTATATGTTGTTTATCCACTTTGTTTTCTGCAGTTTTAAAATATGCGTCTCATGATCTGCGTTGCTTGTTGTGAAACTGAGATTTTGTGAAGAATTTCTTTTCAAATAATATATATCCTCGATGTGAAATTATGACCTCAGTGTTAATTACCACGTGGGTAATGGTGTAAGCAGCAGTCCGAAAAAAGGTTAATGGAATAAAGTTAAATTCCATTAGAATGTCATTCATGTCTGCGCTTTAACTGGTACTTAGGTAACCGCTTTCCGTCGCTTGGAAAAATAAATGCCAACATCGTTCGCTTGTATTTTTTAAAAGTTCCTTTCCTTTCCGATCTAAACTGTGGGCCTGTTTATATGGTCTCGGGTACCCGAGACAACCCTCCCCCCGAGTTACCCTGGGCGAGCTAACTTTTCACTCATTTCTTTGAAAAATTCAACCAACCGTTTACATGAGAATCGTAACTCGTCTCGGGGGGCGAGACAACTCGGTTGGGCGAGTTGTCTCGCCTCGGCAGGTAGGGTAACCCTGACAGGCGGGACAACTTTTTCTCATATAAACACTTTGTCTCGCCTACCCGGAACAACTCACGATGTCCTGCGTGTCACGAAAAGCCAAGATTTTAGGTTTAAGAACACAAATTCGCGTTAAAGAAGTAAAATGTAAATCAGCAAAGCCCACAATGATCGAACGAATGAAAGAAAATCAAACGAACAGGTATACGATAGCTGTATTTAGATTTGAAGATTTACGCAGCGTTGTGAATATTTAAGCCGTAGGGTCAACTTTTAACTCGGTCAGCAGGGACAACATTTCTCATATAAACGCTCGGCAAAGTTGTCTCGGGGGGAGGGTTGTCTCGGGTACCCGAGACCATATAAACAGGCCCAGATCTGATACTCCAGCGTTTGTAGTAACAAGTCTTACAGTTTTGTATTATATCACAGTTATACATCATAGTTTTCCTCTGGCCAAAATATATCGGCTTAAATCCTGGACGGGTAGAATTCTGACCTCACTTCTTAGCACATGGGTTAATGTGCATGTAGTGGAAAAGATTAGCGAAGGTTATGGAAGGGGTTGGAATAAATGTTGTTTATCCACCTTTTTGTGTAGTTTTAAAGTATATATGTCTCCTAATCTGCTTTGCTTGTTGTGAAACTAAGATTTCGTGAAGAGCTTTGTTTTCAAATAATATCCTTGATGTGGTATTCTAACCTCAGTGTTAATTACCACGTGGGTAATTGTGTAAGCAGCGGTCCGAAAAAAGGTTAATGGAATAATGTCAAATTCCATTAGAATGTTATTCCATGTTCGTGCCTCCACTAGTACTAGTAAACGTTTTCCTTCGTTTGAAAAACAAAATGCCAACCTCGTAAGCTAGACTTTTTAAGAGTTCCTTCCCGCTCTAAACTAATACTCCAGCATTTGTAGCAATTCTTCAGTTTTGTAATATATGACAGTTAAAACATCATATGTTTCGTCTCAAATTTTATCAACTTAAATATCGTCGTGGACGGGTGGGATTATGACCTCATTGATTCTCAGCACACGAGTTAATGTGCATGCAGCGGAAAAGATTAGCTAAGGTTATGGGAGGTGTTAAAATACTACGAAATGTTGTTTTCCACTTTACTTTTCCAGTTTTAAAGTATAAGATAAATAAATGATATAATTTAAGGCTTAAATGGTCGTTAAATCCCTCGGGTTAATGGAATAAACGGTCATTGCAAAAGAATGTCATTCCATGTCTGTGCTTTTACTAGTAGAACTCTATTCGTGCTTTTACTAGTAGATTCGGCTCTATTCGTTGGAGAAACATGTGAACGGCGTTAGCTAGAGTTCCCAAGTCCCTCTAAACTGATTCCCCAGCACTTTTGGAAAGTCTCACAATTTCGTTTTTCTATTATGTTTTTCAGTATATTAATAATGTTGTTTTAATTGTGTTTTTTGTTCTTTTGGCTGTGGTTCCATCAGCGCCTGACGGCCGTTGTGAGCAACGTTGTTTTCATGAGGATTCACGAGGCCCGACATTACAACGTTGTAACAACAATGATTAAATTGGCAGTTCCACCAACGAGTATTAACAGCTATGATGACACGAAGACGGTTTGGAGATTTCACAAGAATGAACTTCAGCTTTTTGCCTTAAGAATTATTAACGACTCTCTGTCTATTAATATGCATTGCATTGATAAAGGTTTCGTATGATACGAAACCTCAATTTTTGAAGGCTTCTTCGTCTTCTGTTAGAATCCTTTTCAATCCAAGCCATCAATCCAAGTTTTTAAACATTTATCGCTTTAAATCGAAAGATTAGTTATCCAACTTCTCCCACACGACGATATTCGGTTAAAAACTTTCATTTATGATGTTTTGATTACTTGAACGACGGCCGGTATGAGTAGTACGTGTTCTTAGTAAATCAGTCTTGCGCGACAAGCCTGCCCAACACTGATTTACAAGAAGCGGACCGTAAAGCTTTTACGAATTCCTGTTGCTGTTCCTGTTGTGGTTATATGAAACTGGGTGGGGGCGAATTTCAAGACCTGGAGAATATTCCTCTTGCCGGTTGCAGTATTATGTGCTGAGTTCAATAAGTGATCGCTGATCGCGCATTGAATTAAAATATTATAAGTAGATTCTATCTTCAAATCGACTTCTCTGAGGTTGTCTTCGATAAGAGAGTGATTTACTAATTTTCTTTAATGCTTACTGCAGGGTAAAGTGTTTTACTATTATTATATGCTGATAAAACCGCGCCCGCGGCTGGCGGATCTATACGTGACACCGGCTGCAGAATTCAACAAACCCGAGGGTATAACGGCTGTTGACATCTTTCTCTCTATGTTTGCTCTATTTTCGACGTTTATTGTCCCTTGACAATGTCGGGAAAAGACAAACGGCTCAGTTCACAAACGGGGGAAATCATAGGGCAGTTTTGTCTGAAAACTGGTTGTTGTCAAGAAGCAGGCCACACACACCTATACAATCAAATGATCCTACGCGCCAACTCTTCAATACGAAACTCTCTAGACACCCTTGGACCCTCCTCCCTCCCAAGCGTTTTGCTCTATCCATGGACCCTCCACCCTCCACAACCTGCATCAAACTCCCCACCCTCCTCTCCCTCCAACGCCGTCCTCATGGCAGGTGACCACTCACGACTCGACCTCGAACTGAGTCAATGCACCGTTATTGCAAACCAATCATTTTGAAACTTCAAAAGGTTTCATCGTGTAATGGAAAGGTACTTGTTGCTTCACTCAACACATTAAAGAAAAATGTGCCCCTTCACATTTCACGCTGTCATAAAGCATTTCATTTAATAGCATCGCCAGAAAATTCTGCTCACTTATCCGTGACAGATAATCAAAATGGAATCGCGATATTTTTTGTTCTGTTAATTATATCTTTATTCCGCTTACTGAAAATTGCCTATGCGGAGGAGAGAGTGCAGAGTGGTTACACAAAGGAGTGCGATTTATTTTACTTTTTTTTACTTATTTTACACCTCAACCTCCCCAAACCGCCCGTGACGAAACCACGGCCCTTCTACCATTTGTGACATACATGCACATACATACATACATACATACATACATACATACATACATACATACATACATACATACATACATTAATACATTAATACATACATAAAACTTCATTTCATCTCGAATTTCACTAGAGTAGCCAAAAATAGGCTAGTATCTCCAAGAAACAAAATCCTAAAATAAGATGAACCATGGTGACGTCATCCCTTTTTGTGTTGAAAGATGTCATTTGTACATATCTCAAGCAGAAGGAAAAACTCGTTCAAAAAGTGCCCAATTGAGAGAGCTTTCTTGAATTGGGCCAGAGTACACGCGAAAAAGCTATCAGAAAAAAAGACGGGTTAAGGAGGGGGAAAACGTGCATTTCAATGAAATATTAAGAGGTTTAAAGAAGGGATAGAAGAAAGGAAATGATTTTTGGAACACCAACAGACAGTCCGAGACCGGTTCATTCAATGGGAGGGGGGAAGATAAACGTGTACGACAGTTCCTATTGTCTGCGGATGTGCAAAAAATTCATAAGTAACATATTTATTCCATGTTCGAAAAAAATGGCGGTAAATACGAACGCGTGGAGTGATCTCTTTCACAAAAAGTTATCAGAGTATTCCAGGTTTGTTTTGAGCTCGGATCAAGCTGGGGGAATTAATAATACACATCAAAGCACATTGGTTATGCTCCTAATCAAATAGAAAAACAAATTTCTATAAACTTAGAAATATATTATTCACTTAAACTTAGAAATATATTATTCACCATAACATACCCATATTACCCACACCCACCCTTTATAAGGGCTATTTGACATAAGTGGCTAGCGGCCAGAGGGATGATACCCACCCCTCCCATGTGTACTTCTGGGTGACATGCTCCCTTCCCTAGCCCCCTGGTGCACAGATCCTTAACATAAACCTCCATTACCTCCATTCTGGCCAGGATGCTACATGGGCTCAAATTATCTGCCCATCTCTCACGCACGCTCACCCAGTACCTTCACCCCCTTGTTGTGAATGGGTCCAAAGCCAGGCACTGGCAAACAGATCCCTGGCAAATGTATCTTCCGAGGTAAATACTGTTGTTACTGTTATCACCACTGGGATCCTTTAAAGGGACTCAGACCATCGGTCACTCTACTCCACTACTTCCATTGGAAAAGAGGCTCAATCATTAATTTGCTTTGGGTGGATTACTTGTTTGGTTTTATATAACCATATATATCACGATACAAAATAATTAACACTTAATGTCTGGTCCCAAGGGAAACAGTGAATTTTGTTCCGAATCTCGATGTAAAATTAAGGATTAATATCACTAAAAAAATGAAGGGGTGCGCGGAATAAGGAGTTGTGATGTAACGTTAAATTCTTCTGTGTTTCACAAGGTAATACAAGGCAGTTTGGCATGAGAATCTAGCAGTGTATCAGAAGTCACTTAGGGCTTTTTTCCAGGTACCCCTTCATTTCTGTTTTCACAGACAGTAGAAATAACCCGAGTCGTGAAGTGATTGCGATTTCATAATGAACACTTAATGACTGGTCCTGAGAAACAGTGAATTAATTTTTGTTTCCCGAGAATCTCGATGTTTCCAAATTTCACCCAACTTCATTTACAATACATAAGGAAAAATAAAACAAAACAAAACAGAAGATTGAAATGATATCATTAATATAATTATATTCTGATATTTTAATAAAGATTTTATTAATATATATATATTCCTAAAAAACCATATTCCTGCTCTACTACATGTATCGAGCACTCCCAGTTACGACAACCACAAAGAACTATATTCTTATAAAGTTCAAGTATACTGGTTGTCATACATTATACAGTCGAACCTGTATATAACGGCCACCCTCGGGACTTGAGAAACTGGCCGCTTAATACAGGTGGCTGCTTAATACAGGATCACTAAAAATACTCACTGGGCGTGGTCTAATGTCAATTTTAATGGCGTATCATAACGCTTCATGCAAGGAACCAATAAGACAATCAACACTCTTTTAAGCGATCAATACTTTAAACAAAGTTCAGCGCCAATTAACGTAACATTGTGTAAAAGCACTGTGCAATAAATTGTCCTTTACTCTTCTACGGTATACAGTACTGTATTTCTATGACTTACAGTTCACACGTACAAAATATCTCATTCCGTCATTTCATAGTTGTTACGTTCAAAGTGCAGTTATATCGTTCAATGTGCAGTTAAAATCCCTTGCGAGTATACGTTTAAAGGCGATTCATTCTCCATCACATGGCTGAAGAACAAACTAATTAAAGAGGAATTTCTAGCTAAAGAGTGAAGCATATTCAAAACGAACATTTTTTGTGTTCGTGATTTTGTCTGTATTTCAGCACATTGCGGACATCTGCAAAGCATTAACGATACTAAACGGCCGATTATCAAAAAAAGCTTTGTACATGTTATTTCTTTATAGTGACGATGGATCGCATTTTAAACACAATAAAATACCGCATAAAATGACATGTGGCTTAGTTTCCGTTCAAAGGGTGGCCGCTTAATACAGGTAAAAATAACAAAGAAAGACAAACATAGGACTGCTACAGGGTGGCCGCGGCCGCTTAATAAAGGTGGCCGCCTAATACAGGTAACAAATACAGCGTTTGAATGAGCGAAAAATCGGGACTTTGAAAACTGGCCGCTTAATAGAGGGTGGCCGCTTAATACAGGGCCGTTATATACAGGTTCGACTGTACTTATAATCCCTATAAGTATTCTGTATCAAAACAGTAGGTTATATCAATCAGTGGTATATACAAGTTAGTACAGATCTGTTTATACTAGGGTCGTCAAAAATGAATGAAGATGAAAGAATGGGGATAATCTTGCCCTTTCAGGCCTTATCCTTGCTTCTTTACGTAAGGGAGAGCCCAGGCCCCCCACTGCTAAACAATAAGTATCCTATATACAATAGAATCTCCTGCATCTGACCACCTCTGCTTAATACAAGTATATATATTATCCATTTTTATCTAATATTAACTTTGCACAATTAAAAAGTTCTAAAGCTGTTGGACATTATTATTATCATTTTTATGTGAAGGTCATCATGCTGATGCAACATCAAACACGGACATGGACAAAAACAACTGCAGTCATCGCGTTTTCTTGGAAAGATATCCAGGCAACCAAGGGAGTGAATCTTGGATTTGATGGTGTTCCATTTGTCATCCTGGGAAACAAACTCCTGAAATGCCAAAATGGTCCAGATCGAAATAGGGCACTAAAAGAAAAGCAATCAAATAATAAGAAGGTAATTAAAAGAACATTTATATGTACCATGCCACTGGAACTTGGGGCTAATTTAAGGTGGCTCCCAAAAGTTTCCAGTACTTTTCAAGACTTAGAATTCGATGGGTCATTATAACCACTCTTTATCAGTTGATGCTACAATCATGATATCAAACGAATGCCCAATGATTGGTGAACACGTTGTTATCATTTTTGTGACACAATATCTTACTATAGCAACAATATAACGTGCTGAAAACACCCTTAATTTTAGCTTTAAGTGTTAATAACTCAATAATGACACGGTGAACCCTATTTTTTATTGTCGAATTATGGTCAGTAGGATAAGAAGCAACTTTTGGCAAAGTTTAAAAAAATTCTGTAGGTGGGGTTCCGAGCCACCTTAAATTTTCGAAAATTTAAGGTGGCTCGGAACCCCATGCGCTGGGCATTTTTTCCTGAGTATGATTTTTTTTCAGCATCACTATTACGCTTGAATTTTTTTCACGTGCTTTCTTGTGCACGATTTTTTTTTTCTCTTACATTTTTTGTGCAGGAATTATTTTTGGTAATTGCCCACGCCCCCCTCCCCTCCCCCCCTCCTCCACGAACATTAAATGGTCCGCCCCTTAGAACTATAAAATTAAGTCTTCACACGCGTCGCCGCCTAATACGGAAAGATGTCCGTGTATGTTTCGCAATTTTCATTTCCAAATCAGTTTCTAGGGTAATTTTCGATACAACTGGTGTATTTTATTCGAAATTAGTCATACCAGTAATTCTAGACCGAGTAAAAGTTTTTGTGCACGGTCGCGTAATTCTGTTTTTGAGATTCGCTAAAATTTAAAAAGATAGCTAGGGCGTTTGCTGATTTCATTGCTTTTAAAAGTAGTCTTTTCAAATGTAACGGAAATAAGTCACGGTTTGGGACATAAAAGACGAGTGTGTATCTGATCGGGAATCAATAAATTAAATATTCAAAGCGAGTTACAGAAAACGTTTTTTAGCGTGTTCTTTAATGTATCACGCAAATTCGTTGAGGGGGGGGGGGAAGGGATGCGTGACCCGTCGAAAATAAACCATAAAACTTTCTTACGCATGCGCATGCGTGTAGATTGTAGCCCCTTGTTCTTGTTTAGATAACAACGGCCTGAACCAGGTCCACTAATTTATTAATAAACTAAGACTTTTTTACCACTCGAAAAGCGTGAATAGATTTAATAAGCACATCTTATCCATCTTACGTTTATTCTTCGAGCAGACTTACCGTTCCGAGTCCTTTTGCACTTAACAATCCACACAATCCGAGAGAACGTACATTTCCGTGAAACATCGTCGCCGCCATTTTTGGTCCCCTGAGTACCTTTTTGGTACATTTCCATAGGAAAGAACGCGGGACAATTCGATCACCGCAGGCTCAACCTGGTCATAAGGTCCTTGTGGACTATTTTGGTGTCCATCTATTAATTATTAACTACAAATTCTAATTTTAAAACTTTATTAAGGTTACAGTGTACCTTCAGATCGAAAATTTATTGAAAAACTTTTTTTGGCGTTAAAATAAAGTTTACAGAATGAACTTTCATCCAAAAGAAAATTATCGAAAAATAGTGAAAATTGACGGAGAAATGACGGTATAACTTTTGTGGGCGGAGTTTGTTTATTAAGCGATATGTTTTTTTAAGCGCCGTTTTCTCAAAGTTAATTTTTCGCTTGTTGGGGACACTTTAAAGAGCTACAACTCAAAGGGAATTTGTTCGATTTTCCTTAAATTTGGACAGAAGCTAGGCTAACATATAATCAACAAAAGAGTGTCGGTGAATTTCTTAATTCCGAAAACTTTTTCGTCAAGAGCCATTTCCGTGCGATCATTCCAATTTTTTTTCTCCCCTTCTCGAAAATATTCTGTAACTTTTCACTGCAATTGAATATAAGGAATGGCCGACAAGTTGTTTTAGCGCTTCGTGTCCGGAAACCCGAGAACAAATCAAATTAGCAAAATATAATAATCGCTTTGAGTTATAGCGTTTTAAAGCTGATTCGGACGTTCGAATTTAGACGTCGTAAAAAATTCTACAATTCATTTTATTACCAAATGGTTTCCATATTTAGATAGCCAGCTCTATAAGCTTTAATTTGATATCTGGGTTTAGGTATATTTAGTGTAATCTTAAGACGCTAGAGCTGTTATGCTGGAGACACCCCCGAAGGTACACTGTAACCTTAAATCTTCAATATTTCTTATTTCTTTCAATTTTACATATCCTTTGAGAAAACCTATGTCCACCCAAAAATACTCAAAAATCATACCATTCATTCATTCATGCTTTTAAAGGGCTTTTCGGATTGTTTGAAACGTGAACGAAATATTTCCTTTTTTCCCGGCGCAACTTAAAAGTGGCAGGAACTGTCCAAGGTTGCGTTCCTACTTTATCGGTTTCTGTCGTGAAAGTATCTCGCAAAATCTACTTTAATTTTTAACTAGTCAGATCAGCCCTGCAGTTCAGTTATTGTATGTCCGGTCTCGTAAAGGCATGCTTTTTATAGATTTTGTTCAACGGCAAATTGGCCACCCCGCACGTTTTTCAGGGGCAGCTCTCGGCTGGAAACTGGTACCAAATCTCGGACTCGCCGGAACTCTTGCTCAGACTTCCCCCGGCGTCGAACGCAATATTTTAAGCGTTGTTGCAACATGTGATTACTACTTTGAAAGTCATACGAAAGCTCGATCGCCCACATGTTAGTAATCGGTCTAGTCATCTTTCGTTCAACGTGTGTTGTCCCTTGACAATGTCAGAAAAAGACAAACGGCTCGTTTCTCGGAATTCAGTATAGGGCATTCTCGAGGCATTTTCGAAAGAGGCTTCAAACCAAAACAAGTCCTAAATCACCCATAAAGATTAAAGCTAGCGACAAAACGGAATAAAACTATTGAACCCGATAAACTGCGGTTTTTAACAATGGTTAATCTCTGAAAATAACACCCTAAAACGGAAGTTTTAGGCTGTATTTCAGCCTACATAAATAACAGTGGGTTTTTGTCTTGTTTGAGTTTGTTATTCTTATTGATGGGAGCCGTTTTTCGTCGGCTCAGCTGTGCAGGTATCGTCTCTACTGTCAAGCCATAAAAGCTTTCAGACTGAACAAATGGACTTATTTTGGCGATCTTTCAAAACGTTTATAAATAAAAAGCTTTTATCTTCGTAAGTGAGAGCAACATTACGGAGAATTCGAAGTGGGAGCCTTTAAAGTAACAAGAGCTCTTTTACAAAGCAAACAACATTCGATTTTTGCACTTTCATTTTATTCCCGAAGGGTTCCGTTCCCAGTAAATACAAGTTAAGATTCGACTTCGGAGAGGGAATTAAGGACTCGATCCTTAAAAAGTCGCGGCAAACACATTGGCGAAATGAGGATTAAAATGTCTCGCATGCATGACATCAAACGAGACGTCGCTAAACCGCTGAAAAGTGATAGCTTTGTTTAGATACTAAATAGCCAAAGGCCACAAGGAGGCGATCGATATTTTTAGTGCCAACTGCCATGACCGATTTCGATCATTCTTTGTTTTCATATCAAACAAAATGACAAAATACGTGGCGCGGATGCAACGCAAGAACCGCAGCCTTTCTTGAGAGACCTTAACGGGAAATTGAAGAAATGATTTGATCAGCCGCTGCTCGCATTCAACAGAAGACGACAACGTATTCTGATAATTCATCGAGCATGGAATCAAATTGTTCATTTTTGAGTTCTATGAATTTATATTTGGTCGTGGTAGGAATAACGGGGTTATCTTTAAATATTTTCCCGTGGATTGTGTGCTACTCCAAGCTTCGTACTCAATGTCATCACAGCAGCAGGGATGTGTTGTTAATCTCGCTCGTTTTAGCGGACGTTTTAACAGTTTGTGTGCCTCTGCCCATTTACCTGTCGATGTACAACAACTGTTCGAGAAATTATTGGACAAGCTTTGCTGAAAGGCCGACGATTTGCGAGATTTTTTATCTCATGTTCGTGTGGCTTAAACTCGCTGCCTTGTTTATCATCACAACATTAAATTACACCTCATATCTCGCAATAACGGCGCGAGGGATTTATCGCAGCATTGGCGATAGGATTTCGTCTTCTTTAGCGTGCTCCAGATACGAGCAGAGACACCGAGAAAAGAGGCATTCGTCCATTGTAATCGCGAATTTAGTGGTCGGGATCGCCATAGTGGGTTTTTTAATCGCTTCTTTACCGTACATTGGCCTCGGCCCAGAGGGTAGGCCACCACAGCCAACTAAATCATCTCAAGAGAACTTTACTTCAACTCTATTCTGTTCATTAGAACAAATAAGCTACCCGCAAAAGAACAAAGAATTCACGTTTTTATTCGCCGTTCTTATGAGCAGCTCCGCTTGCTTTTTACTTCAGATTGTTCACAATGTACTAAGCTGTTTCAGTTGTTCGAGTTCTTCGTTCGGCGATGACGCGCTTATGAAAACGGGCCATGTATCGAGAACTTTTGCCTTTTACAACCGAAGGCTCGGAGCGGAACGGGACTTTGCCAAACTGATCTGCGTGTTAGGACTGACATTTCATTTGACCTGGATTCCGGTTATGGTAAGTAAATAACCTTCGTTTGAGTTCAGCGAGAAAGCAAAGCTAATAATAAAAAAAATTGATAATATAACTTAAAAGCACCATGGTTAACTTTTGGTGCCAAGATCGTTTTAAAGTCAAATCTCCTGAAAATTACCAAATTTCATTTTGTGAAATATTGAAGAACAAACTGCGCCATAAGGAAGTATTGCTGAAGAGCTTTCAATTGAATGGTCACACTGTAGGATTTCATCCACAGAGTCAAAAGTTAGGACCACCATGTACAGCATAATAAACAGTACCACAGGAAAGTTCTGCTCAGCAGCTTTCATTTGAATGGTTAGACCGTAAGATTTCATCCAGAGACTCAGAAGTTAGAACCACGGTAAAGTACTGCTCAACAGCTTTCATTAGAATGGTCACACTTTAGGTTTTTATCCACAGATACTATGGACAGGTTTAATAATACAGTACATGTACTCGAGATTTCATAAAGAGGACAAACTTAATTATGGGACACGCAGTTTTTGTCTTAATAGGTTGTAGATTCTTAACATTATCGTGGTTTTAATTGGTGTTTAGATCTGTTTAGGCCTGAAATGTCAAGGTTTCTAAAGCCGGTTATGTTTGAATGGAGTAGGAAGATAGCATGTTTTGGTCTGCGACATTTCACCCCCCCCCCCCATCCCCTCCCTCCTCGCTCTCCCTCCTCCCCCCCCCCCGCCTTTTAACCACTAGTTTGTTTATCAAAGGTTTCATTTCAATCACGAGCTCGTTAACGTACTCTTGCAGTTATAAAGTTAACAAAGAACGGATACATGTCTGGTAATAAATAACCTTGCAACAGACAAAATTCGGTCACATCTCACAGCCAAAGTCAATGGAATGGCTATTTGCAACTCAAACAGCAAGATTAACGATTGTAATCTCTCGTCGAACTAAAAATGCATGCACGCCATTCAAGTCACGGATGGGTTAAAAGCTGACGAATTTAATAGCAAGTCTAAGTTTCACCTAAGGGGCAAAGAGTGCTGTCAAAGTGATGAATTTCGCACCAAAAGTTAATTGTTTGTGGCACGCAAGATATAATGTCCTAGTTAAAAACGTGCTGATTTTTAATTATAGCAAAATGTAAACTTAAAACAGTGTGTTGCCTCCAAATGTTTTCAAACTTTATGTACGCCTTATTAAAATAGCAGGGTACAATAACATGCATCTTTCGGGAACTTGCTATCTTTGATCGCTAATCTTTCTTAACGCTTAAGGGCATCGATTGAAACAATTAAATTGCTTGCGAATTAGTATGGGAAATCTTTTGTTTAAAACCGCATTAAAACTTCGATAGACAAAAAAATTGACACTTTCAGGTTTAACGATTTGTTTTTATTTGAAAATGGGATTGCTCAATCTCGTTCATTCTCTCCGGCAAACAAACATTGCTTTTGAACATATGCGTGTGTCTACGATGGTAACCTTATATCACTCAGTTATCACTTTCACAAATAGTTTCTAATGAATGAACAGTGATTAATTCTTAAATTCTCCCAACATTTCTTCACTGAATTTTTAGTGGCAGGTCAGGAGATCGTGGAACATAATATCACGTGTACTCCGGGAACTTCCAATCCCTTCCTGAAGGGAAACTGTCCCGCCAAAATAATAAAAAAAAAATCGTGTACCTTGTTTCATGATATATCGCCTAATGCCACCAAATATACAGCTAAATTGCATAAAAAACATTCTTTTGAGCAAAACAGAACCGTTAATTTGGAGGTAAAGTGCAGGATTACAAGGATGGAAGTGGATTACAGTTTATCAAGTTTGATTTCGCGACAGGTGGTCAAGAAATCCACATTGGCATTCTTAGTTTGTGGAATTTTGAGTTTTTTAGCCGTAGTTTTGAATTTTTAGTTAATATTCCTCTGCTCTCATCAATTATGGCAATTGTCTTCTTCCTATTTCAACATAATAAGGCAAGGTTAAAATCAAGAATCTGGCCATAATCATAGGTAAAGT
Organism: Cladopsammia gracilis; assembly: GCA_022457155.1. Lineage (NCBI taxonomy): Eukaryota > Metazoa > Cnidaria > Anthozoa > Scleractinia > Dendrophylliidae > Cladopsammia > Cladopsammia gracilis. The sequence continues at coordinate 86,539 of JAJGOT010000984.1, forward strand.
CGCACTCGGGCCACGATGGCCCACACGGCCGGAGCTTAACCCGGTTTCCGTAGCATGAAGCAACTAGGAATATTGCTACTCCCCCCTGGATGGGATGCTAGTCCATCGCAGGGTTACCCCCAGCATTTTGTCGCCGGTACCCATTTATACACCTGGGTGGAGAGAGACAGTGTGGAGTAAAGTTTCTTGTCTAAGGAAACAACACGACGGCAGAGACCAGGCTCGAACCACCGACCTTCAGGTTGAAAGTCCGACGCGCTAACCACTAACCACCGTGCCGCCCACGCTCTCATCAATTATGGCAATACTTTTCTTCCTATTTCAACATAATAAAGCAACGTTAAAATCAAGAATCTGACCATAATCATGAAAATACGAAATATCAATCGGGAAATTGCCCTTTTTAGTAAACGGGGGGGGGGGGGGAAATTTTGCCTTTTTTTAAATTTTTAAACCATACATATTTCAGGGGAATTAAACTTAAAATGACTGCCATTAGAAGCGTTACGCGAATTAGGGCCCGATTAGCTCAGGATTAACCATTGTGCAAGTTTTGGGGTTCACTTTTTTAAATGGCTATATTTTTAATTGTTTAATTTATTTATTGCAAATTGATTTGAGATAAGTCAATTCAAAAATAGAGAAGAAATAAAACCCATTTTCCAAAAATTAACACCTTTGATAAGCAGCCGTAAATCCTGGATTAAAGTAATCCAGCTTTAAACGAATGGACCCCAAAATAGGCTACAATCACAAAATACTAGGAGTTCTCTCACCATGATGTCCCTTTTGTTGCCTGTATACAGACCTTGTTGGGTGCAACACAATCTTGAGTATAGCCTTAACCCTTTACTCCCTAAGGCGAATGCCATTTTTTACCGAATTGATAAGGAGTAACCCTATGTCCATGTATGATATATCATTTTAAAGCTATTGATCAGTGTATTTCGTAAAACATATCAGCATCTGTGAAGGAAGTTATGGTTTTGATAGAAATGGGTTTTAAACGTAAAAATAAAAACGTTCAATAACATCGTACCCTTCATATATATTAGTTACACCCTTAAACTATAGCTCATTTTGAAGCTTTTAATTCATAGATTAATATGAGATAAGTCTTGGACTACAAATGTGTAAGGAAAGAAATGTTGAAAAGTTGTAGGGGTGGTCAACCATGCCATGTATAGGAGGGGTCATGATTTTATGCCTTTGCTGGATAGATCTTTACAAGATAATTTTGGTGGCAAAAATTCATAGAAATCTACCAAATATTGAGCAAGTTATGGCATTATGTGCCAATTGGCGCTCTTAGGGAGTAAAGGGTTAAATAGCACGACTCATTTCGTAAGCACTGCTCGCTAAGCAGAAAAAATGTTTTAAAGGTGTTAAAATATTGCTTAAATTTACATGACCACGATTTTACCTATGTTTGTTTCAGGTTGCCGTTGGTTGCGTAATGTCTGGTTACCAGATAAGTACTGAATTCTCCCAATATGTAATCGCAGCAGCGTTCTTACCACCCACTCTGAACCCAGTCTTCTTCGCTGTGTTTCTGTTGGATTTCAGAGACGGTTACATGGCTGTGTTGAAGTTCGTACCAGACAAGGTCACTCGGATTTGCAAAGGTTTGTTGGGAATTTTTAGTTTTCACACAGACAATTCTGTCACGATCAAATTACACCATGATTATTTATTTGGGCTGGTTTTGACGTGGCTTTAAATCAACAAATTGAAACTTCAACATCCCTCCTGGGAGTAGACTTTGCCAAAGTATTTTGATTCTCATTTTCGCTCTGGCAGTCCCGGCGCGAAGCTTCCCTCGCCATTTCCAGGCTCGCTTGTGGGGACATAGAGCCTGGTGTGTGGTATGGCCTTTTGGGTTATTTCATTTCTCTTCACAGTTCATGGGTTGGGTAGGTAACAGTGAGATCAAAATGGACTGATAGTCACTGGGAATTCAATTTAAAGCTGGCACGTTTGTTGTTTTTGAACGACGGGTTTTGAAGGGGTAAGTGTTATATTGCCGCCAAAAATGATTACGAGAAAAGACTCCTAAAGCTCTGTAACCATGGTAACAGCAAGTCACAAGAGTGAGAGCATTGAACAGAGACAAAATGCATCTTGCAACATATTCCAGGAGAATATGGATGGATTTCATCTTTTGATATGATCAGATTGCGAGGGGCATTTCAACAAAGTCATTGGCCTGAGAGCAACTTGACAGCAGATAGGAAAAAGTCTCTCACTCATTGAGTAGAACCATTTAGATTTTTATTTAACACTAAAACTTCCAACAGTGCCAAATATCAAAATTAACGAAAAATCCCAAATGTCATTTTGTAAAATATTTAAAAACAAATGGTACCATGCAAAAGTTCTACCAAAGAGGTTTCATTTGAATGGTCACACCATAGGATTTAGTCCACAGACTCAAAAGTTAGAACTACATTACGTGTATCTTAGATAGTTTTTAACGCCTTTCTTATGTGTGACTTTTTTCTTTGTCTTAGATTGTGCGACTCTGCTAAATAAACCAAAAGAGGTGATAACAAGCTCAACAACTGTCTCAATACCCACAGAAAATGGACAAAAAATCTAAGGACGCGCTTTTATCAACTACTAAACGTGTTCTTGCTATAACCTATCCTAATACGACTCCTTTTCAAATGGCAAAAAGCAGCTAGAATCCTTGTCAAAAGTCGTTGGAACAGCCTTCCTCTTTCCCCTATTTTTGTGTTGGATCGCACAATGAACAAGCGTCTTCATTTTCAACAACATTGAAAGATGAGAAGGGAGAGAATCATTGTTTATACACCCTACAACACAGTGTCCCAACATTTTGTCATAAATTGTTGTTACAGTCAAGAATCTAGAAATGTATATATTTTTTAAATTGATAACTTACAATACTTTAAAGAAATGAGTTGTAGATCATTTGAATGTGTGTTCATTCTTTATAGATATCAAATTGACTTTTTCAGACAGGAAAGCACTGATTTGTAAATCGGCTCGACAAAGTAACGGAAAGGTTAAAATTCCGTTTGTAAAAATAGACAAAAGATCATTTTGGATCCGGGTGTTCAATTTCAGTTAACTATGATCTAGAATTTTAAGTTATCCGACTTATTTTTTTTCTCTTGTTTAAACGTGTTTCCTAAGGTTAAGTGCCAACGATAAATTATTATGTGTATTTCTGAAGTAATCAACTGTGATAGGGTAGTCCTTAAAGAGACTATCGTGCCGTTTTGACTAATGATATTTTACGATAAAAAAAAAACTCGAGTTTTCGATCAAAGTAAAGTTTAAAGCGTTTTTTCAGTGGCACTTTTAGGTTACTGTCCAATTCAGCTAACTTAAAATCTTATGGCTTTTTTGGAGTAAGCACCTGTTTTAGGTTTTTCATTAAAGATACTACTGTACTGTTTTAACTTGATATTTCACTATATAAAACTCGAGTCTTCGATCAAAGTTACATTCGAATTTGACCGATACAAATTCTGAACTGATAATTTTCAACATACCGAAATTATCCCCCAGCCAGGGTATAGTCCACTACAGTAGTGACGGGGACTCCGAGGTGTAAATGAGCCCTGATTGTAAGACCCCCAAAAAGTCCTATATATTAGGCTAAAATCAGATCCCAAAAATGTCCAGAAGGTAGCCCCCAAAAATCCTTTCTCTCTGCATAAAAAGGTTACCCTTTTTACCGACCCCAAAAAGTCCTCACCAAAATCTTTCACTCACAAAAGGTCTCCACAAAATTTCAAACCCAAAAACGTTTTTCGCACCTTCCGTCACTATTATACATGAGTACCCAAACACTCTCCCACCCCCTCCCCCCTCCCCCCCCCCTTCTCCCCACATCCGTGGACGATCCTTTGGATACCCTCGGAGATGTCCCATACTGAAAAGGTTACATTAGATTTTGTTCAAGTTAATTGCTGGGTTAGCAGTATGAGTTAGCAGTAGCAGTTAGCAGGTGACTTAAGCCTAATTTTGGTTTGAAAATAAGCATAATGTCAACATAAAAAAGAAAATGGAAATAAAATTATCTTGAAAAAATCGTCTCTTTTTCAACTTCTTTCTTGCTTTTATTCATTTCAACAGTTGTACATAATTTCCCAGCTCGTCATTTTGAAGTAAGGTGTTCAAGTTCAGTTTTTTATTTCCCCTTTATTTTAATTTGCGCTTCGGAAAAAAATTGGATTATGTTAAAGAGCTGTTTTCTATTAACACCTAACTACAGAAACGTTATCAAAGAAAATACAAAATACCAAATAGGAATTAATTACCTTAATGATATTCACAGAGGATAAAAGAAGAGAAATTGTTAAGAAATAAAAAAAAATATTCCTGAGATAAAAATTGGTTCGTATATTTCATATAGAAATTTGATTGGAAGAAATAACTGTTGAAAGGTCATGTATGTCAGAATACCTCTGTGAATATCGTTAATGTAATTAATTTCTACTGATTTGGTATTCTCTATGTAATTAGGTGTACACACACATAGTCCTGGTATTCAGTGGTGGATCTAGGGGAGCGCCCATCCCCACCCCCACCCCCACACCCTGTTGTTTCAGTCCCAGACTTATATACGTAAGGTTCTGCGAGGCACTGTTACAGAAAGGGAGCCAAGACTCAAACCCGACCAATGAAGGGAAGTGAAGCAGATATACAAATTTTGTGCAGGACTGAAGAATTGAATTTGCATGAGAACAGTGATCATTGATTAGAAATACTCCTTCAAACCAAAATATTAATAATGTGGTATAAGAAGGTGTTCATATATATATATATATATATATATATATATATATATATATATATATATATATATATTATTATTATTATTATTATTATTATTATTATAATTATAAAAAATAGAACAAGATGTTTATTAACAATTAAAATAACTATTTACAATACATTAAAATTCTAATACGATAAGATATGTACATATGAAATGGTATAATAAAAAACTCCTCAACATTACAGTTTTAAAATGAAACTGATCATTGTCATAAAAATAATATATCCTGATGTACTCCATAGCTTTCGACAGTTCTTTGGGAGAACAGTTGAAAGGAATTACCAGTTTACAATTGTTCGTGTGTATGACTAGATTATTCACTCAATCGCAGCTGTACCTCTCTGCAACAAAATCACCGACTCGATCGAAAGAGCTGAAAAACACTCGGGGGTCTTTGAGCTAGTCGTGAATGCACTGCGCTGGTTTAATTATTTAGTCGTTTAAGAATGTTATTGAGCATTAACGTTATATGCTGTGTAATGTATAGACATGTTTCCCATTCCCAAATTTGTGTTGAGATTCCTAGTCCCAGTGACCAAAATGCCATTTTCCCAGTCCAAAAATAGGCAAATTCCAGTTTCTATTTTACCCCTTCAGGACCCTTTTTTGAGTTAGTTAAAATGTTAACGAGAAAATACTACACAGGGCATTCAGTATAACTAAAACATTTATTTCACCTATAAACTAATTTAAACACGAGGATATAAACTAATAGTCAGAGTAAACTGGCTTAACTCAAAATTGTGAAATATTTTTCGGCTTTTGATTTCTCCTTTACTTCTGCTACTCTTATTAATTTAATTTTCGATAATAAAAAAAAACATCTTGTAGTAGTAATATAAAATAACTAATCTTACGAAAAGCGCACAAGTCAGGTCTTTGTGCTCTTAAAAAGCCTTGGTATATAAAATACAGAATAAAATACAGAATGAGTCTGCATCAAAATTGTGGTTCGCACTTTCCGATAAAGATGCTCGACATGATTGCTCTGTACACTTTCAAGACATGCAAACACATCACTATTTAAACCTTAGAACCTTATTGCTTATTATTGGTTTCAGGGTAACGTGATAGCGCTTCTTCATTACAAACTGATATAAAGAATACAGAATAATATCTCAAATACAAAATAATAATAATTGCTACGTTAGTCATATTCAGTGATTACACACTGAATACGACTCAAAAGGATAAGCGTCAAGTAAAAATTACTGGATAAATGGAGGAGGACACGAATGACTGGCTGTTGTTAAATGTACCGTATACAATATAACAACTGAAAAATTCCATTGCTTTCAAAACTGCAAAACTCTCTACTTTGTTCGTTATCTTAGTTTTCTATGTTCAGACAATGTATCAAAGGAAACTAAACTTTTGGAATGTTTCAGACGTATTGAGATTATTACATAAAGTGCATAGAATTAGAATGTCTCTAGCTAGTCCTTAAGAAAATGAACTGCTTATTTGGCAGGCAACCTTTTTCGATCAACCCTTTATGTTATTAATTTATTTAATGAAGCGAAGAATTATTGTCTATTGTTGTTGTTGCTACCGTTGTTGTTGTCGTTTAACTGCAAGAAAACAAAAAAATATGGCCTAGGCTTACCCTTGAACTCGTACAATTCACTTTATTTGTCACAATGAAATTAATAAAAAGGGGAAATCTAAGCGTGACCTACGCGTGCGGGAAAACCCAACTCTAATAGTTAATATATTGTAATACAAATAAACCAATCGGGAGTTTCGTCGCCAGCAACCTTCTGATCGTTTAATGGGACTGCGTGTCGTTCCTGGTGTCCAGCCTCAGTTGAATTGGTTTTCCAACGATGCTTGATTCTTTGTTCAGCTTTGAAGGAAAGGAGAAAGAAATAAAAAAAAAATGGCACAAAATGAAGTTAAGCGAATATTTTTTTCTAAAATATTCTGTTTACAGAAGCAACAGAATAGTTTACTCGATATTTGATAGAACTCGATATTCTAATTTTAAGACAAACTTTAAAAAATATTGCAAATTAATCAAGGTAGCTACCCCACGTGACATAAGAATAATTACTATTAAATTCTAGTTAAGATGGTAAAAAAATGATATGGCATGCAGACAAATGATTGATTGATTGATTGATTGATTGATTGATTGATTGATTGACTAATTGATTGGTTGGTTGGTTGGTTGATTGATTTATTGATTGATTGATTCTTATTTGATTGTTGAGGCCATGACCAGTTACAGAATATCTCCGGCGAACAATTTCACATTTGATAGTTTTAAAACTAATAGCATGGATAAATTCATTAAAAAGTGGGCTCCGTGCCTGGGCTTTGCACCCGTGTAAATAGATCCCGGTAATGAGTTTGAATGGTGTGGATGTAATCTTTATTTTATTTTAAGTATCGAAACTAATAGCAAGTAACTGGGTTAGTATTGTAAGTAGTTTTATTAGTATTTTAAATAGTGTAATTAAGTAACTTTAGTATTGTAAGTATCTGTCGTGATTATTATTGTAAATAGTGTAAGTATCTTGAGTATGTAATTAGCTGTACTGTATTGTATGTAGTCATTTTAGTATTGTGTAGTATGTAATTAGCTGTACTGTATTGTAAGTAGTCGTACTATATTGCAAGTAGCGTAAGTAATTGCATTGTAAGTATTATAAGTTTCTAAAAGTTCGTCCCCCCCGAAAAAACAATTCATATTTGATAGCACTATTTGTACATGCATGATGAAAAAAGGTATAACAGGAAGGGCATGCATGTTTTTTTTTTCAGATCAGTTTTACACAAATGTGAAGCGGCAACGTAAAGCTATAAATATGAAGTTCTGACGATATTTATCTTACACTTCTCGTTCTTCATATTTGCTTTGAGAACACCTAATACTCACCAAGAATTCTGAAAAGCCGCTTCTCTAAAGGAAGGTAAAGAAGTCCAAAAGTAATTTGCAAAAATAGGTTGGATATTTTTGGCCAGGGGAGAGGTATGTTGTTTTTTTGCCATATTTGAACACATTTTGTCATCTTCCTACTACCAATTACGAAAAACGTTCTACAGAAATTTTTCAGTCTTGGCCGTTTTCTATTGTTGTTGGTCGTGACGTGCCCTTTGAAATTAATAAAGTGCTGTAAAGTTACACATACCTTAGTTTGGTATCTCTCACTCTCTCCAGAATTTTCGTTGCTATCTTCAGGGCGTCCTTTGCCTGTTCTTCTGTGTACACGTCATTTGGAATCTTGGGGTAAGACATTCTGTCCGGATAACGCATATGTGCCGAATTGACCACAAGCCTTTCCAGCTGACTTGCTAACCCGACTAATTCAAGGTCATTAAAACCAGAGCAGTTTAGAAGCAAATTGTGATCATTCGTCTTCCGGTTTGCATCGACTTTAAACTGTACAGCCTTCAGGGCCTTTTCCGCTGCCTGAAAAAGGACAACATATGGACCATATAATATAGACACCTACCCTGAGTATTTCGACTAAACTTTAAAGAGTTTGATGATTCCACGTAAAAATAAAGCTCTTCAAAATATGCTGTTTCGAAGAAATCCATTGTTTTACGCTCAATGGCGAAACGTTTCAGCTCATTGAAAATTGATGGTGCTAACTGAAACTTCATTTTCATCCATGTACGTCGTTAATTCCATTTTAAGCTCAATCGTTCTAGATCTTCTTGTCTGGGTTTCACTGGGACTCACCCCGACACAACTACATGTCCAAACTAAGGGCGATTCAGAACAATACTGTATGTTTTCCTTAATTATGTTTTTTCGTTACTACATTCACTACTTTGCGCCTAAATCCTTATAGGGTTATGTTTCTGTTTACGTCACTGCTTATATTAAAACAGGCATTTTGGATTTAAGGAAATAAGTGCAATTATACCTGGTGGCATTTCAAGCACGCCCACTCATAAGAATCTCTGCTAAAGGCAATTTCTTTAGCACCAGCCTCAAGGTCGGCTTCAGCTTGTCTGAACCAGCGCTTGGCCTCTCCTGGTTGAGAATTCTTCTCGCAGAAACTTGGAGGTACAAACTGCCGCGACCCGTTTACCGGTGAAGACTGCAAGGATCCGTACTGTCTGCTGAAAAGCTTTCGGTAGGTTTCACGCTGAGACCCATATTCTCTTGCGCGAGATTCCCAGGAAGCAAATAAGGCGTCATAAGATCCACCCAGCCGAGCAACTTCATTCTTTATATGCTGAAAAGCCAATCTGTACAATTCATTGTTGGCGACATTCTCCTTTGGAAACCAACGCATAAATAATCGCTTGGCAATTTGCACTCTTTCCTCCTCTGGTAGTTCCCATGCTTTCTCGAGGATGTCTGTGATCTCTTCAAGGACTTCTGCTCTATTTCTGTGAAATTCTTCTTGATCGTCAAATATCTCTTTCAAGCGGTGAAATTTATACACGTTAGCAGCACTGACCACAACTGGTTCTTTGTCGTGTCCGATGTTGATTGTGTATGCCTTCGTCAAGACACCATCATCTTCATTTGCTACCTCCTCGACAACTATCGCGTAGATGTATGTTGCAGACCCTTCCCCATGGTCTAGACTTGGGTCATCTAGCTGATAACCTACGTATTCCCCGGGTTCAAATTCTTCAAAGGCATCATTCAGGAGATGATGGTCCTCGATTGGAATTAACGTACCGGGCTCTGGATAAATATCCGTATCTGCTGAGGTGTAGCTGTCATCTTTTCGAATCCGCATTCTGTCCAACAGTGACCAAATTTTCGAAGGAGGACAACGCAGCATCTCAGAAATGACAAAAGCCTTCATCCCCAGAGACTCTCCATACATTTCTACAATTACGTCAGTAACTAAAGATGTAGTCGAAATAGTGTCATCCATTCCAGACATCGTATTAATGTATACTCTCCACATCTCCACGCCAGATATCTCTAGCTTCTCTTGGAAGTAAGAGACATCATCTACACTTCCTGGAATCGGAATTTCGTTATGGAAAAGGCAGGTTCTTAGTCTTTCCACAGCGAACAGCTCGATGCTTCGAAGTCCTCTTTCAACGCTTGTAATTACTCGTTCATCAAAACCTTTCTTCTGGAAGTTGACGTGTCGTATAATCCTGGCAATTCCACGCCCAAACTGCACAGTAGCAAGTTGCTGCTTCAATGCGTTCACAGCTCCACTTGACACTACTTTTGTATTCCCAGGATTGTGGAGTTTTTCTTTAACTACAAGGGATAGCATTCTTGGCTGTAAAGCCGAAGGTAATTTCGTCATGAGATCTTTATAGCTCATCATGGAAGATTTGCGGTTTACGTCCATCAGTCTGAGTTCAAGCACGAACAGTTGGTCAAGGCCCTGGATCCGATTACCGTAAGTGGGAGCATCGTCAAATACCAGCTCTGTCGATTGATGTAAAGTAACAGGGATAGTATTGATCTTGAGAGGCGTATTCGAGAAGCCACGGCCTGGAGGCATTGCTGGTAGGTACAATTTAGAGAGAGTCGATATAGCTTCTGTATCCTCTTGTGCCTGATGGAAGAATCCTTTCACCGCCTTTGAACACTTGAAAACTTCATTTGGGTTCAGTTTGGCATCCTGGCAATTCTTCTGCAACATCTCTAATACCATAGCGTAATGTCTACACGTTACAGTCTTTGAGCAGCCCAAGAACTCAAACAAACGCTGAAACTTGCCAAATGCTGGAGGCACTCTATACAGAAACGGCTTTATCTCGAGGTGCTCGTATAGTTCAAGGACTGCTTGTCTGGGCAGAATGAACTTTTTCCCTCCTTCCACCAAAATACAGCGTGTGGTTTGGAGTAGTATCTTAGCGTCAGGGTCTTTGAATGCGTTTTCCTGTAGAAAATCGTAAATACGTTCCATGACCGTTATTGCCGTTGCGCATTGTTCATCTGAAATATTTCTTCTCATGCTGACGGTTTGGCAGTGACTTACAACAAGACCAACTGATGGCTTCTTCTGGACCTGGAGCTGGGCAAGGAAAGCATCAAGATACTTGTCAATATTGCGACGAGGACAATTAAGCACATAGGTTTGCAATCTTGGATCCGCCCACCTTGGAAGCAAATGCGCTTTCGTCCATACGATTTCTTCAAAATTACTGACAACTGAATCTTTAAATGCAATAAAAAGAATTTCGCCATCCATCGTTTGCCCAAATGGTGTACAGAGTGCTTGTAGGGATTCTTTAACGGGATTTGCTGCCACAAAGGGAATATCACGGACACGGTATAAAAGACCCTCATCTACCACATTGGGTCTAGAGATGAGGTGACGCACCAAAACTTGAGACTTTTCGTAAGTATTCTTAATTCGCTTTGTTTCAGCTTCACGTGCAACTTGGTCAGCAAACTTCAAAAAATGGTCTTGTGAAACAACTGTTATTAGGCCTATCTTCTCCAAAAAGGGTAGCCATTCGTAAGAATTGAAAGGTTTTGGAGGAAAACTTTCTTGTGATAACATAGTACAGAACACGTCATTGCGTGGATCGTAGAAACTAGATGCTGTCTTCAAAGAGCCGTCTACTGTTGGAATGAATTTAATTACTTTCAAATGTTCTAACAGTCGTTTCTTCTCAGCCTCTTCTGTTTCCTTCTCTGGTGAACTTGTCGAGGAAATAAAGTCACGAAGATATCGAAGATGTGCCAACTTTGCCTTCAGACTTAGATTCTGAAAACACTTCAGGACAAACTTCAGATACACCTTAGTTGACGACATGTCCTCGAGTTCTAAAAATTTGTAAAGTTCTGACAGCCTTTGGTCAGATTCTAAAACCAAACAGCCAAGGCTGGATTCAACAACTTCCATCCCGTCCTTGGGGATTTCACCAGGTAGGACAACAACGCCTTTGTCAACAAGCTTTCCAATGCCACCACTTGCCTTTGGAAAAAAGGGAAGCTTCGTTAGTGTTTCTTTATCCACGTCTGTCAAAGCGTCGGTGTTGCGACTAAAGTAATCTAGAACATTTATAGCTTCTGAATACTTTAACTTCCCCTCGAGAGAATGAGCATTTGTCTTCATCTTCTCCTTAAGCGCCATAAGGAGTGAATGGGGCGTCCTGGTGGTGGCTACTAGAGAACGTGCGAATTCGTATGAATCCTTGTTATGGTAGGATACTGTACCAAAACTCATCGTTGTTATTGCAACTGAGTTAAGCTCTGGTAAGCGTAAATTTCTCAGTGCCTCCACTAGTTTCTGGTTAGATAAGCCGCAGTCAGAAAAATCCAGGACAGATTCTGCCAAATTCAGTGGCACCAAAAAGTGATCCACAACTGTTTGCTTGTCACGCACGGTCGTCAAAGAGCTTGGGAGTGGGGGTCTTTCCAACTGGATTGTCTCAGTTGCTGGAAGAATGCTCCATTTCGACAGCGGCGAGAGCAGGTCACGAATGAATGAAATTTTGTTTTCTTCGCTTCCATCTGATTTCTTCATGGTTTCGTTGGCGAACATTTGCAAAAAGTCCCAGACTCTATAAATCCAGCGATGATTCGGCAGGTTGGAATGTGGGTCAATAGGATGCCATCTCACGTAGTGATCTTCGCTACGAAAACATCCAGGCAGAGTTAGGTGTAATCTTGATGAGAAGATTTGAACATCCAAGGGTCGGAAAACAGGGGCCTTTTTAAAATCAACATCGTTAAAAACTTTACTTCGAACTTCCGTGTGCACAAAAAGGGACGGAGAACCTGGTAAAATATCCTCATAGTGACTCAAACATTGAGGGTCGTTCACGCTAAACACGCGTAAGTAGTTATCTTGTGTGAGAAGTAAAGGAAGACCAGAGAGATTCTCCAGAAACTGCTCATCGTCTTTGCAGTACTTTAGGACACTGATCACCCCTGTCTGATCCCTGAATGGAGTCTTGCCAACAGGACATGGAATCTTTCCAATTTTGCAGAGCCGGTCAACATCACTAAGCGACTTGTAAAAGTCCACGACAGCTGAAGGAGAAACACAGGAGACTTCCACTCCTGCCCCTCTAAAAGAAGCAGCGACACTGATAGATAATGCCACTAGGTTAAAACCAGTGTCCAGCAAGATTTCTTCAAATTTGGTCTTCCTTTTAATCCGTACCTCTTCTCTTCGTATTCTTTCCTTCTCATCAACATCGCTTCTTCGCGGCAATGCAGCATCAGCATCAGCAAAGCAACCTTTTATTTCGAGATTGTTGAAAAATGTTTTCTCCTTGCCTGTGCCAGTCAGTGGAAACCATGTCACGTGAACTCTCTCAGATCCTTTCGAGGTTTTAGCTCGACCAGTTAACCTTCCTTCAAAACTTCTCAATACAGGAATCAAGCGCATTTTTTTCTTGTACATTTCTTGATACACTGAATCAGCCAACGTCTTCCAGTATGGATCTTCAAAAGGGTACTTTGGAAACAGGTTTTCAAACGAAATTAACCCCGCTAAGATCGCACTTCTACTGAAATTGGAATTATGAGTTGCACCATTCTGCTCGACTGGCAGCTGAAGGAATCCACGTACTTTGTCCAGAAGGGTAAGATAGCAGGACGCAATAACATCACGCAGCAAAGCATTGTTCCAGTCACTCCGATAACCACCATCTTCATCCCGCCACAGGTTTCTTCTGGTCTCATGATCCAATGCAAAGTGGCCATTGATGTGAACAGGCAGATTGGTTTTAAATGGTAGTGGAAGAAAGCAGTATGCTTTACCTTTCATTTGCATCGTTGAACTTGCCTTGCTGCTCTCTAAAAGGTAAGCCACACCACCGCGTGGTAGCATTCCGAGCTGGTGGTTTTTAAAGGCTTTAACAATACTCTTCTCCGGGGGTTTCTCAAAGCCAACCTGTTGGACAATTAACCACGTCTCTTCCTTTCCGAAGTTGTCCCTTAACATCACGGTATATGTACACTTTTTCGCTTTTATGCTCGTGAGAAGAAAGTCCTCTTGTTTCGCTTGCCTTCCAATCTCCTTCATATAGTCCGCAAAGGCTTGCCTTTTCCGGTCGTCTTCTTGGGACATAACCACTTCAACGGAGTAAGAATTATCCAGTTTGCCACTTCTGTCGATCTCACAAATAGTAATCTTCCTCACATTGTTTACGAAGAGAAGAACTTCGAACAACTCCTTCTTCAGTTCTTTCATCATTGCCGCTAATGCATCCACCGTGACCGGTGTTGGCGAAATTTTGGATTCTTCAGCCATTTTCTCAGACTTCAGAGGAAATCGAAACATGGTTGCATTCTTAATGGCAAAATGTTCCTCGAGGTAACAACGGAAAACATCTGGAACCTTTGTCTTTAAGATTTCTATGTCTTTGTACATTCTTCCAGGGTTTACATCATTGGCACCAGGAACGTATCTGCAGTGAGGATCAAAGACGCAGAGAACATCTCCAATTTCTTCACCCGTGGATCTGAATGATGGAACATCAGTCAAGTGGTACACAGCATTAAAGCCGACTCCATACTGACCAGTCTTGTTTGGATCATCTCCTTTGCTGCCTTTTCCAAGGTTACATAATCCTGTGATATCCGCATTGGTAAATGGTCTGTTGTTGTACACACACAGTGCAGGACCCTGCAGTGGTTTCCAGCTCTCTTTAAACACTTCTTTATCAGGATGGTGTCTGGGGTCTTTAATGAAACAAATCTCAGTTGCTTGTGCATCGTCTGCATTTTGAAGAAGCTCTTTCAAAATTTCTTTCTCGGCTGGGTAGCCTTTCAAAATGCGTTTCAATCGATTTGTGAGTTCCTCTTTTTGTCCGAAAGGAAACCCAGCATCATGTTGTTGCAAATCCTCTTCTTTTCGTGTTTTAACTCCAAGTTGAATACAGGTTGACAAAGGAATTTTATCATGAACCAACTTTCCGTCTGGAACATCAGGCATCCACGCGCTGTAGCAAAGATTAGTTTGATCACGCATAATGCAATGCTCAACTGGTTCAAGCCGAACATACAAGTTGTCTTTGACATGAGTGGGTAGAAGTATCTTTCCACGAATCTCTGCCGATAATTCCTTTAGTGCCACGTCGTTCAAGATGTCAACTGACAACTGGAGGTCGCGTCTTACATCAGAGGCCTCAAATTGGGAATTTCGAAGGTCATACTTTTCTTTTATCATGCCGAGAACTTGTAGGAGAAGAGCTAAATCACTTTCTGCCTTCACGCCAAAACGGTTAAACAAATGAGAATGTTTCATCATCTCCGAGGGAAGAGGAAGTATGTAGGGTGTAAGGTCAATCGGTGGCTTTCTGGAAAGCACGTAGTTAGGCGAGGAAAAGCCATCTCCATTCCATACCCAGTCGACAATTTCCGCCCATTGAAATGCCTGACTCACAGCTACGTAGTTTGTACGACTAAGAAAGGAGTAGATTTCGTTTAACATAACCATGTAATACGGTTTTTCTTCTTTGGTGTAACAAGTGACCACATTTTGCAAATGTTTTACGACATCGAAGACATCTGGATCCTTCTGCCAGCCAAAATAGGCAGAAACCTCTTCCGACGGCTCAACCTCGACAACAGGTTTAACTGTTCCAATCAGATTGACCACCTGGTGGCTCTTTAGTTCCGTTGGCTTGAAAAGGTATCTTTCTTCTTCGTCTTCGTCTTCTTTTTCTTCGTCTTCTTCTTCTTCTTCATCGTCTGTTTCCCACCATGGAAGCGAAGGAGGAAAGTTTGATGTTTTGCGACGCAATCGTGGCACCCACCGAACGTTCATGAGTAACGATCCCAGCTGTTGTCCATTGATTACTTTCTTAAGTTTTTGGGGATGGATACTGAGATGCTGCAGAATCGCATTACACTTCTGTCGTACAATTGGCAGATGTGGAAGCATACTAACTTGTTTAGCGCTTTGGAAAAGGTCTGTAGCATCGATTCTGGACTCATTTTTCATTCCAAGTTCTTCCAAAATAACGAGGACAGAGGGATCATTGTACAGCTTACCGACTGGGAAAACATCTTCCAGGGCAAATATCGTCTGCAGGGTGTTGTTTCTGGGGTCATAAACATCCAATGCCCTTACCCGCTTCCTTTTTGTTGGGACAAATGGCAAAGCTTTTATATTCCGCTTAAAGGAAATATTTGTGTAAATGGCATGTGTGGAACGTTTAAGCACATAAGCCATCAGTCTATCAATCTGCCCCTCAGTGTACTTTCCTTGTTGAATATCAGGAAATATCATTTCACAGAGCAGTTCAGTGGGCTTCAGAATCCTGACCTTCAAGAGAATTGCCAAAGTCCTGGAATCATCTTGGGAAACATCAATGAGGTCTCGCAGTGGAGGAACTGGGAGAGCTTCAACAGGCGCTGCACACTGACCGTCATTCTTCGACACAAACGTCTTGGATAGGGTCTCGAATATTGGAATAGAACACAAAAAATTGAATTGTTCCTTTCCAACGTATACTGGTCGAACATTGGCCAGGTAAGATCTCAAGACTTGCTTTTCTTTTGTGGACACTTCTCTCCGCACGATTTCTGTAAACGCTCCAGCTCCCATTGTCGAGGCAGAAATCGCCATTGCCTTCAAAACACCTTGCACAGTTGGTGGATTTACAATGTTCCCCAAAACGGCAGGATGGTGGCTTATGAACGTCGGGAAATCACTCATAACGATCACGCCAACCTTCTTTAACACATTGATCAGAGTGTCATCGATGCAGTCGTCATTGAAGCGATTGGCTACTATTCTGGACGGCTGGGAAAGTAGCGTCAAGGTGACAGGTGTATGAGACATGCTCAGTGGAATCAGAGGTAAGCGTCCAAGGCGCTGAATATCCTCTGAAGTAGAAAATTGTTGTCGCAAGTATCCCCAAACCCGCTCGATCCAGTCTTTTGGAGGATGGTTATGGTTGATGTCATTGGGATACCATGAAGCGGAGTCGCCTATTTTCCAATCTGGAGGAAGTGAATGCCAGAGAAGGGCGGGTACGTGATCTCTACTAAGGAATCGTAATTGCGTGTGACCTGAAGTATTTAAATAAAGGCAAGAAAACATGTAAAACACCAAGGTACACAACGTTGACCTTCGCCAAAGAACCTAAGGCACAAATCTTTAAAAGCAATTCAAGAGTTCAATGTTCTATCCTAACGAGATCAGAAAATAGAGCAAAATTTTTTGCAAATTTATATTAAGGATACGTTACAGGTAAATCTGTTCTCGCAGGTTAAATCAGTATTCAATATAAGTTAAATGTGTACCCGGTATTCCATCCATCTAGGTAAGTTAACTCTAGCCCCTAGCACAAAGCTAACCATCGCCCCTATCATAAAGATACATGAAGCCAGTGGTGTGATAGTTCGCTTTGCGTTAGAGTTATCAAAGGTTAGCTTATTTTTTCTTTTGATTAAAGTTCAAGCTTTCAGTAAAAGGTAAGTATTTGCATGTTCAAGAACGTTCCTGCCTGACTATCAGATTGTTAATGTTGTTCGTAAGGCAAGCGTCTTTGTTGTAAACAGCATCATCGACAGTTTTTCCATCGCATTCAACATGAAACGAAAACAATCAGTTATGGCTGTCTGTGATTTAAGGCCGCGCAGCTTTATTTCATGAACTAGGTGACCTTTTTATAAATTAGGGCTGAAATACAATAAAATTAGCCAATTGCTGAATTGAGGTGATCGCTTAAACAGTAAGTATGGGGAACGATTTTCGGGAATAAGTGACCACTCAAAAGATCTAGAGGGTGACCGTTTAACAGAGGCTCAATAGAACTTTGACTGTATTGAGCAAGAATAAGGACCAAAGCCTACCCTGAGAAACTGCAGCTCGAAGGTTTCCAAGAATATCAGCATCCACATTTGTATCTAGAAATCGATCAAGTACACCAGGGAAAAGTTCTTGAGGATGTTCTGGCGAGGCTATGTAAACAGTTGTGGCGCGATTGTCAAATTTTGCAAATGTCCCATTGGCTAATGGTAGAAGCTGCAAGCTATCAAGATCTTTAAAACGACGATCACTAAGAGAAAACTGGAGAATTAACATCTTCTCAGTCTTATTAAGACTCGTATAGCAAGACGGTACTTGCCTTAATACATGTCTTACTAAGGGAGGTGTAACTCCTGTTTTGGCAGGTGCGTAGACGTCCACAGCTCTAAGCACGTGAGTGGGTACAGTGACAGCATACAAACGGACCGATAGCAGGACTCGCAGAAGCAGATCGTGTTGTTCGCCGCAAGTATCTCGCTGAAAAAGAGCTTCTTCTACTGCCACCCACTTGCCACCCTCTGCTTGTGTGTGCACGACATTCTTTTTCAGAAGTAACTCAAATAAAGGTTTCTCTAGTCCCTTCCACTTCTGGGCTATACTGTTAATATCTGGCCACGCTCTGAAAATAAGTAGAATATTTTAAAGTTAATGTAAATGTTTGCACTGGCTCGAGCTAATGGTGTTAAATATAAAAGACAAATAGTCCGATTTGAGATATTTTGTTTTGGAGATCGTGAAAGTTAATTCCCGTTCTCGCTGCGGATAACAGCATTTTTTCAATTGGAAAGTACTCACTATCCAACAATATCCCAGGAAGGAGCTAACCTATTTTTGTACACGAATCAAGCGGAGGATCTGCCGGTTTTCAAGGGAAATCAAGGAGGAAACAAGCTTCCCCTTTCTTAACTCTGCTAAATCATAACCCATTCCTAGTGCCATCAGTGTAGTAATGCAAGGTTGACAGCTGAGAAAAGACTTCGATGAACGTTTTTTGTGTACGGTATATTGTTGTGCATGTCTTCCTCATCAAATAAAGCATATAATTAAGAAGAATTGGCTCATAAAGAAAGTTAACAAGTGTAACCGTGTCACTTACTTATAGACGGCTTCCTTAGAAACGAAAACAGATTTCTCTTTAATGGCTTCCAAAATCATGGTAGCGTACGCCCTCGGAATGGCTTCCTCTAGAAGACACTTATTCCATAATAAGGACTTGTCAGTCAGCTGGTGACCTGCCTTCACGCGATCTTCTTGATCTGCATTTGGGGACTTAATATAATGCCTGTTTTGACTCAAAGCAAAGAAACCATTCACATGCACTGGCAAACCTGTCAAGCTGGTTTTCTGTACCGGTAACGGCACGAAACAAAACACGTGGCCTTTGATGGCAGGCGTCTGCAATTTTGGACCCGTTGGCAACGCCATAGCAACACCCACTGTGGGAAGATAGCTGAGCTCCTTGTCTGTCATCAGCCTTTTAAACGTCAAAGAAACAGGACCACCACAGAAGTAGTTTGTAACAAGGAATGACTGTTGATTCGTATGGCGAGTCAAGGGTGAATCAAAGTTCACTGTCTCTATGGTGATTGGGTAGGTCACTGTGATTGATGCAGGCATCACTTTACCAGGTGTGATCTTCTCCCGAAACTCCTTCCTCTTCGCGCGAACTGTTTGGAGGCTTTTCTCGGCAACCTTCACTTGAAAAATTCTTCTGGGGTTGGACTCCGATTCTTCTCTGATATACAGCTCAATAGATTCTAGATGTTGCAGAAACAGAAGAATTAATGGAGCATCGGCCTTGAAACTTTCAAACAGCGTGTCCATCTTCTCGGCGGAGTAAAGTGTCTCCGAAAGCTCAGAAGCTTCACTTCTAAAAGGGAAACGGAATAGGGTTCCATCGTAGAATCCCTGGGAGAAAACTTCGTTCGTGCAACTAAATATCCCTTTGTAAGGCAAGAACTGGTCAGGTATTTCTTCCATGGACGCACGGTCCTCGTGAAGTCGCCAATGTTTTCCTGTACGGCTGTAGCGCTTGTCGGAAAAGTGGACGCCATGGGGATCGATGAAGCCAATCTGTCTATCGCTAAGCAAACTTGGCAAGTCTGAGAGAAAGGAATGAATTATCAAAATAAAGTAAGTTAATTAAGGATTACCAGAACAGTTATTCTATTGGGATGAAAGTGGGGAAAGTCCACTGTGACTTGAAATGCTTATAATTTCAAAAGAATTCAAAGAAAAAAATACTACTTGTTTACGCTTATTTGCAAAAACATACTTTTAAAATGAATACTGCTCCACTATTAAGGCGTCGAGGAGATTTATTAACTTAAGCTCTCACAAAGGGGGTGGTACTTTATTTTTTTAATTATCTGTTGTATGAGCAAATAATTGCCTATTCTTGATATTTACCAGTTTTTGCGTATAACATGTGCAAAATGATTTAACCACAATATAAACAAATATTTCACTGTAACAGATATAGAAAACACAAAAATAATGTCACCATGTAATGTTAGTCATCACCAATGGAGGATTAATAATCATCTTCATCATAATGAAAAAATTAAACATCCAGGAACGATTTTCTGTTTAATACACTCCCCCTAGTCGATAACTCACAATTTCCGTTGAATTGAAGCACCCGACTGGGGAGGCTTAATAAAAGCAGGACTTTGTTTATGTTTTTACGGTATTATTGTTATTGTAGCCAACGTCAACGCTCTTGAGATTAAAGCAAGTGTATAAGGAGCGTTTTAATTTACGCACAGGCATACCAAGTGTAAGAAACGCCTGCGCGCACTTTTCTTTCTTTTTAGTGGAAAGTGATTTGCCGTACCTGTCATGTGAAACACAGACTTGAATCCCAAACCAAAGCGACCAACTTTCATGGGATCTTCTACTTTAATGCTGTTACAGACCAGTCGGATGCCTCTCCAATCTGCTTTGGTGAATCGTGCATTGTTATAGGCATAAAGTGCAGGACCCTGTTTGAAACGGAGGGAATAAAGTGAGTTTACGGCTAAATAATGCGAGACGGTAACATCCGGTTTTGCTTAGATGTCCTCATCAAAAACAACAATAACAACAACAAACACAGCAATAATGACAAAACGTTTTCTAGACTAGCCTTGTATTTGCGGTTCCATAAATCAATCACTGCCCTGGTTGGGGCAAAGCAAATTGATGCTGCCTCGTTGAACAATATCAAGACACTGCCTTTTGCCCTACATGAATTAAGGTGATCATCAACATCACCATGGATACGAAGGTAACTGTGAGATCAATTCTAAGCTCGTAATCGTCTTACACAGTAGAGACAGGATAACAGGCAGGCTAACATACGACACTAACAAAACCTAACACCCTTTTCACACCGACTTCCTTGCACGCTTTTCAATGTGCAAGATTCAAACTACCCGCAATGGTAAATTTTAGTGAATAATAATAAGAAACGTTTCGTTTAATAAATACTGTACTCAAAATACCATTGGAACTTGGGAGATATATTTCTAAAGTTGTTTAACTTAACCCTATTTTGCCTGGGCTTTTTTTGAGTTTCTGAGCCTGGTTGGGGGGGCTATGACAATGAACCCTAGAGGGCACACAGTACGTCCAAAACCGTCTCCTTTGCGGTCCGCACAATGGAAGGATGACGTCACACGACGTAGTTATTAAGTAATTAGTTATACGGCCGCCATCATGGATCCGCCACCTTGGATTTCTGAAATTTTTCAAAACATCTTAAAAACCGTCCAAATTGACTCAAAATTAATCAAAACCAATAAATAACCGCTAAATGACGTAAAATGTAAAAGTTATACCAATAAACATTGTTTTTCTTCATTCAAAGGTAAAAATATGCAAATTTCAAAAAACATGGCTGTCAAAATCTTGTTGCCATGGAAACATCAAGTCACGTGATCAATAAAATGTCATATGAAATTGTTGCCAGATAAATTTTAGGAAAAGTCACAAAGTTTGATTGCGTTTGAATGCATATTAAAGAAGTTATGAATGTTGAAAGTTAAAAACTATAATAACGGTAAAACCACAACGACAAACCAATGAAGACAGAGTACCGGATCTATCGTAGACCTGGATCAGTAAAAAGCTTGAAATAGTATGGTACAAACGGCAAACTGATCCTTACGGCAAGAAGAAAAGATAGAGACAGAAGTGAAATAAAAAAAAATAAACAGTTGAATATATTTGCCCGATATTTCGGTTTGCAAAACAAACCTTCTACGGGGGCTAGAAAACAAAAATGAATACAGAAATAGAATGACCGTTACATATAAATCATTTGAAATATGACATACAACAGAATAACAGAAAGTGATTGGTAAGAAATAAGCTAAATGTCACTAATTTAGTTCATCACGTCTATTTATACCATGAGAATCAAGTGTCATCGCTTTATCTATAAGATGGGCCTCGCGTGCCTTTCTGACTGAATCGCGGTTGTTGTGGATGAGTTCCAAGGGAATGAGGAGGATGTCGTTGATAGAATGGCCAGGTTGGTTAAAATGTATTGAAACAGGAGTAGGATTGACAAGATGGTGGTGATTGAGGATGGAGCGGCGATGTTCCCCAAAGCGTTCATTCAGTTGGCGTTTGGTTTCCCCGATGTACTGTTTAGCGCATTTTTTACATTCAATTAAGTAGATTAAGTTTTTAGATTTACAATTTAAAGTGTCCTTGATATGTTGTTCTTCCTTTGTTGCAGAGAAAGTGTATTTATTTTGACCTTCTTGTAAGAATGGGCAGGTGAGGCAGCGTGGATGTTTACATTTATAAATGCCAGAGGGTGTTTTTTCTTGAAGTTTGGTGCGGTCACGCAATTTGGTTCTTACTAATAGATCACGTAGGTTAGGGCTTCGTTTGTAAGCTAAGACGGGTGGACAGGAAAATGTTTGCTTGCAGCGAGCGGAGGATATTGTTGAATGTTTATATGCTTTCGTTCAATTGAAGAAGCGTTAGGAAGAGCTGGATTAAAGGTGATGACAAATGGAGTTCGATCCGAGTTATTCTGTGGTCGTGGTTTAAGAGTTTCGTGACGTGGGATGGTGCTTACGCGATTTATTTCGTTTTTAAGAAAACGGCGACTGTAACCTCGTAGTACTAAATAGTTGATAAGTTCTTGGCAGCGTTTATTGAAGAAAATGTCAGTGGAACAGATGCGACGTAGGCGTAGGGCAAGGCTGAATGGAATAGTGCGTTTGGTGTGGGTAGGGTGGCAGGAAGTCTTGAGAAGATATTGATGCTTGTCTGTGAGTTTCGTGTGAAGATCTGTCTGAATTAGGTTGTTGCTGAAGTGTTTATTTTTTTTTTATTTCACTTCTGTCTCTATCTTTTCTTCTTGCCGTAAGGATCAGTTTGCCGTTTGTACCATACTGTTGAAAGTTAACCCCAGGCAAAATAGAGTTAACTACATTTAAACCTATTTAAGCACGGTGTGAACCGGACTTGACTTGACTTACCTGAAACTTCGCAAGGTCCCTGTCGTAAAGCTGTGCTGTTCCATAGCTGTGTTTGTCATGCAAGAATTTGACTTCACTGGCACGTGCATCCTCCGCATTTTGAATTAGTTCCTGGAACAGAAGAAGTTTAGATGATAAACCATCGTCTACTACTTGTGCTACAAAATAAGGGATCTTAACGGCACACTGTCCCAGCTAAAATATTGTGTTTTCATGATTATGGCCAGGAGCTGGCTTTAAGCTTTCTTTATTATCTTGACATAGGAAGAAACCATCGCCAAAAGTGATAAAAGCAAAGATATATGAACTAAACAGAATAAATAACGGCTAGAAAAGTCAAAATTTCACAAGAATGACAAGTTTGATTTCTTAACCACCTGTCAATAAATCAAATTTCATGAACTGTAATCCACTTCAATCCTTGCAATCCTGCACTTTATCTCAAACTACTACTTTTTTTTTGCTCTATAGAACCTTTTTATCCAACTAAGTTGTATATTTGGTGGCATTTGGGATATAACGTCCCTTTAAGCAACCATGACGGGAACGCCAAGGACAACGTCACTTTGCAATTGTTTCATTTTGTTTCATTCGTCTAATGTGACTAAATCGTCAAGGAAAAGAACTCAATTCGTACGGACGGCTTCAATTCAGTAACGGTCGTGTGATTACGTTCTCTGCAGGACCTATAGTTAGCAAAGAATTTTGTACCAAGTGAAAGCATTTTCGAGACATTATCTGTGTTTTTAAGCAAGTTTTAAGTTTGCTTTTGTCTCAACTAGGGTGGTCCAGGATTTTAGCCACTGCTACTTACGAAGGAAACAATTCGAATCCGAGGAACCGAAACGGTGAGTTTAAGTACTTATATATAGGTATGTGAGGCTGGTGTGAATACGTCCTGTCTGTTTTGTGCGAGTAGTTAGAAAGCATCAGCGTGTTCATTTTTTGTGAATGTGGCCATGCTCGATCCTTCTTTGGTTTATCATTTACAGAAGTCAAGTTCTCGTGGTGCAATAATACAACCATGCAGTCTAGCCGATTCCTGAAAACGACGGAAAAATGATGTCGGAATTAATTTCCAGTTTTTAAGTTCAATGTTTCACCAGTAAGTTAGGGTGCTTACCACTTGCGTGCGAAAACCCCGGTTGGGTTGCCCCCAACTGATCAGCATTTAGCAACCAAAAGAGATGTTACGATACCATTTACAATCTTTATCCGACTCGAGTTTCCTGCTTGAGAGGAAGTGGGACACTGGATAATTGAACAAGCTAAGTGCTTCTAAATGGTAAGGGATATTCCGTACCAACCGAGAGGATAGGACCATCTCAGAACGAAGTTCACAATTACCAAATGGAATTTCCAAATATTTTAACGCTCTATTGCATTCCAACCGAGCTTACTGGAAATGTTATTCAAGTGGTAATCATCCCTTGTTTCGAATTTTTTTAATCTGAAGTTTAAATTAGACAGGGCCAATCAAGGAGGAATATTAAAGAAAACGCTTGTGTGACACATTTCAAATCATCGAATTTGCAAAACATCGTTAAAACCTGAAACGTTTTGTGAAGGATTGTAACACTGCTATCCTACACATACCATGTTAGAAACAGCTATGTAGAATGTATAGTTAAGATTTTAAATGTTTTATGACGTCATGTGCAAACCAAGAATAAGCCGTTTCTATCATAAACTATACTAATTAAAGCAGTCATTGGTCATTTTTTGTATATTTTGTGTTTTTTTTTTGTAATGATCTTTAAGATTGCGTAAATGTCCCGGTGTTAAAGTGGCAGTTATTCTTATAAATGTAATATAGCCAAAAAATAAACAAAACACAAAAAAAATACGAATTTTTAAGATGACTAAAATTTTCCGAACAGATTTTCCAACGTAATGATTTGTTGGGCGGTGCTCCTGATTTCGAGTTGCTTTTAGCGTCTTTATCAAACTGTGGCATAGTGCCAATAATGAGTTTCCTTTTAAAGTAAATGGAAACTAGTTATATACGCAGCAGGAGGGAAATGTATTTGTTGTATCTAGGATTTGTTTACCTTCAGTATCTGTCCGTCATCTGGGTATTGATCTAAGATGGTTTTCAACTGCTGGATGAGCAACGGCTGAATCAAGTCAAATCCCTCATCATCGTTATCCGCTTGATTAATAAAACAGATGGGCAGTTATACGAAATATGCTGTAATGTATTAATTACGAAACTATTACTTTCATCAGCAATGTAAATGAATGTAGACTAATGTCCAGATGGAAAGGAATTTCTTGGAGGTGATTTGTATCCTAACTTTAATATGATCATCCACATAAAAAGCAACTGAGTCTTACTATCCTGGAGTGCTGATTGATATGCTGTACAAGGCGGACCTAACTCCTTGAGCATTCCTGGTCAAATTAAAGCTATTTAGTGGTACTTCTCAGTTTGGTGCTCTATATAACATAATATTTGATTGTGTGATTGAGTGAACATGGGTAAAAAACAGTAAACATTATACCCACCCATTTGCAAATGCTGGAGCTTTAAATATCTTGAACTCTTTTCACAAGGGAGTCATCTAAAATAATATTAGTTTGCAGAAACAAGAAAATTATTATTGTGTTTTTAAATACATAACCAAAATATTGGGATTTTATCCAAATTAAGACACTCTCTCTGTCTTAAACTACTAACACAACTTTATTATAATCTTTTCTACCCTTTTATAGTTATGTTATGTAATCTTAGCCTGGGACAGTGCTTAGAAATTTAATATCCAAAAAGTACAAACAAAACAAAACAAAGTTGTAAGATAAATCTTTTCTGCAGTATCCTATGGGAGAAATACTGAAAGCACTCTCCCCCTACTAAACTTATCAAACATTCTAACAGTAAATAATGTTTATTGCCTACATGCCCTGAACTTCACTTGCCTATGGCATAAAGGATTTTGCCAAATATATTTAATGACTTCTTTCAATACGCAAGCAATGTGCACAATTACAGTACCAGATATGCTGTATAAATCGCGCTTGCGAAATGATCTCTTTCATGGCAATTGATCTTTGGAAAAATATCCCTGATCAACTTAAGGAACTAAATGTATTTTCCTTCTCCAAAAAGCTAAAGCATTATTTACTGTCACAACAATGTATAAAATAACTGAGTTGCTTATATTTTGTTTCAAATTTCTTCCTATTTTCATACAAATTATTTAGTTAACTCCAATACTCTTTCTTTGATTTCCTTTAGCCTTTATTCACGTATTAAAATAAAAATGGCTGGAGACTAACTTGAAAACTGTTTGGTTAATTTAGTCTTCAGGCTCTAATGTTAATTTATTTTTTAATAGAAACACGTGTCTTGCAGAACCTCGCGAAGCACGGGGGAGGGTGCATGGCAAGTCGAAACTCTCTTTTTTGCGTTTAAGGCTTTTCGCCATTCCACTTCGTCTTCTTTGAAACCAAAAACGTTGGTAAAAGGTCCTTTAGATGGTTCGCGTACCGTTCACCGTCCGCCATCTTTGTTTACCATGCTCCTATATAGGCTTACATGAAGTAGCACCACATTGTTGCCAGGCAACTGCAGGACACCATCAAGTATATATATATATTTATCTGTAATTTTTCTTGTTTAGTGTGTTCTTGTAAAAATGTATATATTAATTGTTATGAGTAAAGTAAAATTGATTAATTGATTGATTGATTGATTGATTGATTGATTGATTGATTGATTGATTGATTGATTGATTGAACCATGCAGGCGAAAATACAAGTAACTACGTAAGCTAGAGAAAAAGAAAAACTTTATTGAAAAACGAAACAGTATTCATTTACAACGCCTGCATCAATCAGCAAAAAAATAATACTTGTCAATATCTTGTATAAACTACTTGGTAGTGATTTAAACTGCATAAATATCTCATACTCGAAACAGTTTTCTGATTAAATTGCATTCCAGATAAGTTGATAATTCATGAACTCAGGAAACGGTATTTGTAAAAGCATCAAAATAACTTGTTTTCTTAATCGATTCTACAATTAAATACACTTAATAGCTTATCCTAGAGGCTTAGATTTTTCGCCTTAAAATGGAAAGCTGAAAAATCGTTAACTGACAATAAACTTCTTTTCCTATGGCTACATATTTGGTGTGAAATTACGTAATTAAGGTCCCTGTACTATTCTTTGAGAAATGATGCAAAACGTACGTATTGAAACAATACTTTAGAACTTGATGTGTGGAAAATGCAAATAAAAAAGAGGCTCGTACAAAACAGTAAGAGGTGTCCTATGGCCATTTGAAATTTTCAAATCCTACCAAAATTTGGCTTTTGTTCAAATGTTTGCAAAATTTCGAACGTGTTTGCACCGCAATTTTCGCAAGTGCTCGCATTCTACGATTCTCGCGAAAGATTCCTCAGTACTCGAATATTTTTGCAAATAACCCCATCTCAAAAAAATTACTGAATATCTTTCAAGCTGACATTTACAAAGAGCTTTCCATTTGAGAACTTCTGCTAAAGTCGAAGGCTTTTTGAAAGCATTGCTAATTTCTACCTTTAACTTCTGCTAATATTCGAGACAGATCATATTTCTGTAGCTTAGCTGACAACAAACAAACAAAAAGTACTCGTCATGTAAAGCAACATTGCGTTGATTTACCTGTTTAAGAAGTGACTCCAGCCACAATAGCTTTCATGACTTAGTCCTTCTCGGAAAACCGGCGGTGGTTGCTTCAATTCTGGGAAATCTAGGAGTATTACGTCAATTTACGTCAATTCCGTCTTTGTGAATACATTCGCAGCATATTTTCCGTATTTTGATCCAAACTTGTTCTTACCCGAGGAACAATCAGTGTTCATTTTTTGTTCAAGTAATTAAAAAAAAAAAACATTCCCGATCCTAACTGTCAATGCAAATGCGCATTTCCTCTTTGCAGAATTGTTTTAGCTTGCTTCACATCGAAATGTGACTTTCAAGTTATAGATTGAGGTTTGTATGGATGCACGCGAAAAGTTCCTGGATAGCTCGAAGTAAGTAGCTAGTAACAGATGAATGCGTATTAAAACCGTCTGTTGTCGCTGTCTGTTGGTAGGCAACAAAAAACAGTCTTCGCTGTGTTGAGTCTACATAATTAATTGTTCAGGAATAGCTATTAAAAAAGTCGTCCTGTAAACCAATTTACAGGACATGCGCTTTTTAAAATAAAATCTTCATAAAATCTTTCCTTTCCGCATGATACAACAGATTTTCATAGCCTTCGCTCGCTCGAACCTGCTGTCAGTTCCCAACGAACCGGAAGGCTCACCAAATTCAGCATAAAAATCACTGAGAATTTTTAAGTTGTCGTACCATTTATACCTTTTTTACTTCGATAAAATAATTTTGCATTTAATACCTTTCCGATCATTCGCAGAAAATCCTTTGCTTCGTTTTCATAACCTGAGGTAAATTCCGAAGTTCAAGTCTCAGGAAGTGTCTTGTTTTAGAAAAAATACTCCAGAAATGCGTAGCCAATTTTACAAGACCTGCTCGTTTTACACAAAACCTTCCAAAATGTTTCTTTTCCGCATGATACAACAGATGTTTATAGCCTTTGCTCGTTCGAGACTGCTATCGGTTCCCGACGAATCGTTAGGTTCATGCAGTCCCGCTCAAATTTTCGGCATAAAAATCACTGAGAATTTTACAAGTTGTCGTGAGGTTTATACCTTTCGACTTCATTAAAATAAATTTGCATTACCTTTTCGATCTTTCGCAGAATATCCTTTGCTTCGTGTTTCTAACCTGAGCTACTAAAATTCCGAAGTTCAGTTCTCAGTAAATTCGTCAACTTCTTCCGAGAAACACAGGAAGTCACGCGATGTCACATGACCAAGCGGCATTTCTCGGAAAATCACTTAACCAGAATCCTCAGCTACTGTTGCCGAAAACATTTATTGACTCAAAAACTGACTCAGGTTTGAAAGCCAAAATTTTGTAATCAGCAAGGATACGGTGCCGAAAAGACAGTAAATTGATTTTACACACTATACAGCGACCGCCATTTTTTTGCCTTGGCCGTCTTTGTACTATATATTATATATTTGCCCTTTTAAAAGCTGCAGCTTTCAAACTCTTTTTCTCGGTTGCCTGGCCCATTAGAGATCTGTTTATGGAGACTATTCGCACCAATGTTTTTACACATATAAGGTCATATAACAAATCTCTGATATATATTGATTTATGAAGTCTCTACTCACTCATTCTTTGTGGAAATTAACAATCAGTCCGGCTTTCGTCGGCTGCAATCACGTCATACTTCAGCCGCTGGAAGAGAAATTATGTTTCGGTTAATTTGCCCACAATAAACAAGTTATAAAGATTAAAATATGGCAGCAATCTCGGAATGTTTTATCTTTTCCCATTTGTGCAGCGGTCTTGTGTATTCTTTACGCGAGGCGCTCGAAAACGCAGCTCCCTTGCGAAATTAAAAATAACTAGTGTCTTATTCTTATGGTTTTAAACCCCACTACGTTGTGAGAAATAACACAGACTGTTACGACAAGTTACAATTCGCGTAAAGCATTCAGATATACCTTAGTGAACATATCATAAATTTCGAGAAATGTTTAGGACAGCACTTGGAATGGCGTTGTACTGTTTTGCCATATCATTTTATAGCTTTTAAAGCAAACTATGTGAAAGCTTATACAATTTTAGCTTTTCGGTTTTGTTTATAGCGGAATATGTCGGCGGCAGAAACATTTCGGTTAAGGAATCTTATCCCCGAATTTACAAGTTGCTTTCACCTTTCGAAAATCCTAGTTCAACTTATTTCCTACCCAAAAATTTAAATTTTCCATGTTACGAAAGTTTGAGGCAATAGTTTACTCAAGAAAAGTCTAGTTTTATTCTAATTAATTACGAATTTTTAAGATGACCGAGGCCTTCCGCCAAAACGATATGCGTTAGGTGTTCCTCAGGATAAAAGAGTGAGAATTCATTGAAAATAATGGCCCTTTCTTAGTGTGCGCGTATAGATTGAGGTTTATGGATGCATATGAAAAGTTACCGTTTAATAGCTTGAAGAAAACGTAAAAGAGTATAACTCGTTACGGATGAAAGCGTATTTATAACTCCGTTGTCGGCTCTAAAGTACTCTCACTGAATTTCCAAATTCTTACAGTTCATCCAAAAGTAATTCACACGTACACTGTCGTGGCGAAGAACAAATGACAGACTTTCGCTATGTTGAATATATATTCAAATAGTTGATACCTGTTCAATGAAATTGGCTTGAGAATAACACAGGAACAACATTCATTCCAACTATACATAATTATTATGTCGATCGACGACATGAAATGCATTAAAAGGTTTCATGAATTGCTATCAAAAACAGTCCTCATGTGAGCCAATTTACAAGGCCTGCTCTTTTTATTTAAAATATTCCAATTAAATGTTTCTTTTCCGCACGATACAACACTAACATTTTCTTCCCTCGTTCGAAACTGCTGTCAGTTCCCGACGAACCGGACAGCTCAGCATGTACCCGCTCAATTTTTGGGTATAAAAATCACTGAGGTTTATACCTTTCTACTTCATTAAAATAATTTTGCCTTACCTTTTAAATCTTTCGCAGAAAATACTTTGCTTCGCTTTTATAACCTGAGCTAAGTTCTCAGTAAATTCGAAAACCTCATCCGGAAAACACAGGTATCATGCGATGTCACATGACCAAGTGATTTTTCTCGGAAATACTCGTACCCAGAATCCCATCCATCCACTCAGGCGGAAACGCACATTGAAAATCATAAATATAGCCAAATTTGAGAGCCAATCTTTTCGAAAGCAGCAAGAATATAGTGCCGAAAAGTCGGGAAAATGATTTTGCGGACCTTTATAAAACAACGGCCAATATTTTACCTTCATAAAGGCAAGAAATTTAGGCCGTCTTTACACCATACACTATGTCTTCGCGGTTTTAAAAGATACGACTCTCAAACTTGGCCATTGAACCAAGTTTATGACGACTTCTTTTGAAGATCTAGAGTCTCAATAGAATTTTGCTTAAACAAATATAAATAAGCCTCTTCTATTGCAACGCAACAATTTTTTCCTGTAAAAGAGATCGTATTCAGCGATTGATTTAGTAGTCACTTGTTACTGAATTCAAATTGATTTGGTATACGCAGGTATACGGTATGTGTATAGGTCGAGGTTTTTTCAATTGAATAAACAAACATTTATCGGAATATTCTATATTTGGATTTTAAATCTCTCCAGATCTTTGGTTCGCGGAGAAAGAAAAACACACCACCGATTGTAAAAGACGACGAGACGCATTTTCACGACACAAATATGGAAAAAGAAATTGTTATGAATGTTGAAATAAGCACAACTGCAATTTAAAACCAAGATAAAACTGCTACCTTTGTTTTTCTTGGCGTAGTCGACAATTAAACGAAAAGCCGGAATGAAAGGTTTCGCATCAACATCGCCAACAAAGAATCGAAACCATCTGTTTTCACAAGGAAAGTTTCTGGAATAATCTAACTACGTTTTCTTAATTTTGAATTTTTTGGAGTTAATAAACGGTGTTTATTCGAGAATCGTATGCATGCAATCCTTTTCGACTGGCTATCTATCACAAAACCATTGACTATCTAAAGTATACAATATAAAAAATGTTCTACTATAAATTATCAGCCTGACGGCAGAAGACCGGTTGAAAACAACATGCAAAGTATTGTCTAACTTATATAATTAATTTACCTTTTCTCCTTCAATCGAATGAGTTTTCTTGTTTACCAACTGAAGAATGAAGTCCGAGACAGATTAATACCAGTATTAAACAGGACCTTTCTAAGAACTGTCAAAGATTCCCAGAAATTCTTTTATAGGTTTCCCGGCAACAGCTTTCCGAGAAAACTAGACATATTAACATAATAATAGAAATAAAATAGTAACACAATATTATGTGCGTATTTTTTATTTTATGCATTATTCATTTTCAGCAATACAACAGTGCCAATCCCAGGAGGGGGCGGGGGCGGGGGTGGGATGTCGGGGGGGGGGGGGGGTGGACGGTCATTTGCATTGGTAAAAAAGTGCAAATGCATCTTGGTGGGAAGAAAAAAAGAGATTCAAATGCCCCCAGTACAGAAAAAAAGAAAACTATCTCCGAATTTAAACTCATGCAAAAGTTATTTGAAAGTCAATTTAGGAATACAAAAGTGCTTTTCTTCAGTCGACTTCTACTGACCGATCTTCCTTTTTTATTTTTTTTTTTTATTTTTTTTTTAATTCATGTCATCAGTACATGCACACGCACACAAGGTAGTAATTACACAATAAGTACTAATTGAAATAAAGCTAGTAATTCCACAGTAGCTAGTAATTATACAACAGGTAGTAGTTACACAATAGGCAATGATTACACAATAGGCACAATAAGTACATTTTACGAGTTACAAGCACGTACCGTAGCGTTATTTAACTGAAAGAAGAAAATATAGGGTAATATTTCGAGAAAGAACGAAAATCGATATTAAAGTAAGTAACCTAAGATATACTAGAAAAGCTCTCAAAAGTTGCCATTTTCTTAGCAATTAAATATTAGCATCACACGTTAAAAAAACTCATACGCAACGAAAATTTAAAGGTGGATGCACAAAACACTAGGATTTGTAGAGATCACTTCCCTGGGGGAGAAAGAATGTACAGAACTCAACTTCCTTCGATATTTCCTTGGACTGTGACTCCTCAAAAGCGACGAGTTATAGAGAAGAGTCCCCCAAAACATGATGCTTTGCGACACGTAAATTAACCCAATCTCCCGCGCAACCTCGGAACGGCGAATATTTAGTTCGCCTACTTTCTAGTGTCTTCCAGTTTAGGGCTGAAAGAATTTTGGTTCCACTATCTTTGTGGTCGAAACGAGTTACAACCCAGCGTGCAGCTCTCCTGTGAATCATCTCAACCGTGTTAATGTTTTTACCGTATATAGGTTCCACAGAGATGAACAATATTCCAGAGTTTGGTGTACTAAGGCCTTGTATTCCTTTTCCTTGGTCCTTAGTGGACAATGTATTAAATTCCGCTTAAGAAAGCCAAGAGTTTTTTTTGGCTTTCTTCGAGATGTTTTTAACATGTTCGTTCAAGCGGAGGTCATCGGATAGATAGACACCAAGGTAATTTACAGGGGTGCAGAGAGTCCAGGGTTTGTCCTTTAAGTGTATAGTCATGAAAATACGGGTTTTGCTTTCTCGTGATTTTGAGGTATTGAACTCCATCTTCAAATCTGATTTCCAGTTTTCCAGATAAAGGAGATCTTGTTGCAACTGGATACAATCGTCCGTGGACTTAATGGTTAGATAAATTACGGTGTCATCTGCGAAGAGACGGACTTTACATTTCACATACTTTGGGAGATCGTTAATATAGGCCAAGAATAAAATGGGACCTAAAACAGAACCTTGTGGGACTCCTGACGCCATTTGAACATGATTACCCGTTGCTTTCTGTTTGACAGAAAGCTTTTTAACCATGTTACGGTAGTGCAGTTAATTCCGTAGTTTGATAGAAGGATTATGGAGGGTTATGGAGGTGTCCAGCTAAAACAACACTTTGATCAGACTAGTATGTATGACGTAGGCAAAACCATCTCTAAATCAGACCAAATGGCAATCATTGCATAGGTGAACGCTTGTTCGTTTGTCTCACGATGAAGTTACTTTGAGTTGTTGATCGCGATGTTTCGATTTCTATTACTGCTAGTCTTCATCAAACGATGAGGTCGACTGGCTACGTATCGCTATGAAATTAATGAATTACAAACTGATATGAGTGGTGAACTGCTGGTGTTTCACTTTTAATTCAGCAATATAGCACATTGCTCCTTGCCGTATAAGAAAGTCTCCGTCTCGCCACTTATGAGAGGTGAGTAGACCCTTGAGAGAGCCACATGAATAGGCAGGGTAGATATAATGGTATGGGTGGAGTCCACACCACTGGAACGTAAAAGTCGGGTTCGTTACTGTTTTGCCTATCATGTCCTAAAAATTGATTTTTTTTATTTACTCGAAAACTGTTTTATTTTTTGGAAACTTCGTCCGCAGCTAGTGATAGGTGAGTATTTAATAAAAGTGCACCATTAGACTTTTTGTCCATTTTCTGTGGGTATTGAGACAGTTGCTGAGCTTGTAATCACCTCCTTTGGTTTATTTAGCGGAGTCGCACAATCTGAGACAAAGTAATATATGAAACACAAGGAACAGTGTTTCATCAGGATATCAAAACACCGAGTAGTGGGTTGAAAAACGAGGCGCATATAATGGTATGGGTGGAGTAGACCACACCACTGGAACGGAAAAGTCGGGTTCATTACTGTTTTGCCTATAATCATGCCGTAAAACGTTTTTAATGTCAAATTCTTACGTTTTTCTGAAGTAATCAACCGCGTTAGGGTAGTCCTTTAGAGATTATAGTGGCGTTTCGAACAGTGATATTTCACGATTTAAAACTCGAGTTGTCGATCAAAGTAAAGTCTACTTTCAAGTTACTATCCAAATTAGGAAACGTAAAAATCTTATGGTCTTTCCGGAGTAATCACCGGTGTTCGGGTAGTCACTAAAGAGACTATTGCGGTGTTTCATCTTGACATTTCACTATATAAAACTGGAGTCTTCGATCAAAGTAACTTCCGAATATATGAGTGATAAAAATTCTTAACATATATTTTACAACATTACCGAAACGATTCCCCAGCCAGGAAAAAGTGCGAATGAAGCCAAATTGTTAAATCCAAATAAAGTCCTGTAAGGTTAAAACCAGATCCCAGAACGTAACTCCCCAAACGTCCGTTTTCTCCCTGGTTTTGCTTTTTACCGACCCCCCAAAAAGTCCTCACCAAAATCTTTAACCCACAAAAAGTCCACAAAATTTCAAACCCAAAACAGTTTTACGCACATCCTCGTCACTATTATACCAGAGTAACTGGAAGAATTCCTTTCCAAGGGCAAAGCAGGCTCGGATAGTCAAAATCCCCACCCTGGGACTTCCCAAAACCAACACACTTTGCTGTAAGCACTAAATTAACTGCTGCTTTAGAATTAAGCTAACTATTAATTAACAAAACACTACACAGCTCATTGTATAGCTAAGACATTTATTTTACCTAACTTAATTTTAACATGGGAATGTAAACTTAGTTATAGAGCAAAATCACTTAACTCAAACTTGTGAAATATTAATTGTCAGTCTTTTGTCCATTACCTCTTCTAGTCTAAATTTATTTTCGATAATACAAAAGTTACCTTGTAGCTATGATAATGTACGTTCTTCCGAAAGGCGTACATTTCGGATCCTTATGCTTACTCAATCAATCAATCAATCAATCAATCAATCAATCAATCAATCAATCAGTCAATCAATCTATCTATCTATTAATTAATCGTTTACTTCACGTGGTCAAGTACACCACTTGGCGCAATAGCACAGTAGTTTTCATGTACGCCACGAACTAAAAAGATAAAAAGTTTAAAAAAATGAAAAATGAGACTTCTTTGAAGTATGAATAGAATAAAAGTTAAAAACTTTATAGAGAAGTTAAAAGTTAAGAATACCTATAACTGCTAAGAAAAGATTGTAATAAAAACACCTATCTATTCGAAATATAAAGCATAAAAAAAAGTCTAAGTAATAAAATCCTAAGTATTTGAAAAGCCTTAGTAATAAAACTAAGCAATACGTGGGCAAAATACGTATAAAATGCAAATCAGCACCAAATTATGATGTCGCACTTTCTGATGCTATAGGACTGCTCTGTACCTTTTCAAACGGATCGCTATTCAAACATTCTCTCAGGTTAACTTGGTAGCACTTCGTTATTCGAAACTGATAAAAGAATATAAAATAATATCCCTTAACACTCCTGCCTAGGTTAATCACATCGTTAATAAGACTAACACGGATGAAAGTCAAGTGGAAATTGGAGTACTACTGGATAAATAAAGGATACAAATGACTAGGTATTGTTAGATCATCCGTATACAGAATAACGACTCAAAAATAGGCCTAAAATATCATTAATATTAAATGCTGCGTAAATCGTCTAATTCCGTTTTTGAAATGCTGCAATACACTGCACCCTACTTCTTACCTACATGACCTATGTTCAGACAGAAAATCGTTAAAAGACAAGTTAAAAGAGTTCAAACAAGTTATGGGTAAAGTTGTGGTATAATTACTTTGTGTCTACTACTAAAATATGATCACAGATCCCTATGTTTTCTTCAATTTTGTTGTTGTTTCACTTTCCGTTTTGGCACATAGCGGGAAACCTAAGTGTCACCTACTCATGCAAGAGAGGCCAACTCTAATAATTAAGATATTTTAATGCGAAAAAATCGTCAGACGTGTCATCCCCACACGAGTAATTTTGCTCAAAAACGATCTGATGAACTGTGCGCGGTTCCTGACGTTCTGCTTAGTTGAAGTGGTCTTCCAACGCTGACTGATTCTTTGCTCATTCTTAAAGGAAAGGAAAAAGAAAGAAAAAAGAAATGGAGAAAATATAATTAAGCGTATAATTTATCTCAAGTATTTTCCTACAGAAGCAATAAAGAAGTAGTTAACTCGATATCTAAGAGACATCGACATTGTAATATAAGAAAGAGATCAATAAATACTGCAATTTAACCAAGGTAACTCTTCCACGTGACAAACATAACGCATATCTGTGTTGAAAAAAAAAACAAGAAATGCAATGGAATATTCAAACAGCGGTTATGGTTTACAAGTCGCTAAATGGCCTCGCTCCACAATATTTGCATTCTATGTTTACGTATCGAAATGAAATCTCTAATTATTCTCTTAGAAACTCCGAGGGAAAGTTAGCTACTCCACTGCCCCGAACCAACTTTGTCAAAACCAGTTTCACTTATAGAGGTTCGGTGCTGTGGAATAGTCTACCTGTTGAGCTGCGGCAAGCGCAAACTCTCTCTTCCTTTAAATCCAGCTGCAGTGATTTGTTTCAAAAGGTGAAAGCAGGCACCTTTTAAGAATTAACTAGAGTTCTTTTGATTGTTATTAGTATTGGTTATAACTAGAGTTTGTACAAGATTGAAATTAGCATTAGTTAGTTATTTATTCATACTTTTTCTCATGCCTGATGATTGC
>JAJGOT010000986.1:0-121858 GCA_022457155.1 Cladopsammia gracilis
CCAATACCAATGAGAAACCCGTTTCCATGGAAATGCTCCAGGATGACGATTCAGTGGTTGCCACGTAGACGGAGATATTTTGACCCTTTCTCAGTTTAATAGAACCAGCAACATTTAGAGTCGTATATCGCTTTGGATTTTCATTCAGAGAAACAGGCCATTCCCGGTATCGATAACGTCGTCATGGCTACCATAACTGACAAGTTGCCCCTAGCGTAACCCTTAAAAATTATGTTACAAGACACGAAGTAAGTACCTTCAAGATGTGTGCGATAAACTCCGTTGGTTGAAAAAAACGCGTTGTCGAACGAGAACAAGCCAGAGACGTTATATGTTTTCCACGATGTAATTTTCGTCCATCCTTGGGAATTGAGAGATGTGGATTCCTTTAGCGTTGCTGCAACACCTGGCCAGTCGTAGGAAACCAATGAAACACTAAGAAACCCATCTATTATTTTTCTGTCATGAACATCGTTGTGGATATAAACAGTCAGTGTGTCTCCTTTCTCCAGCCAAACAACGCCACTGACACTTAGTGAACTTGGACCTGACGACAGCGTCTTCTCAGCCAAAATTCCACTGTTACCGGTTAAACCAGTGGGAACGTCGTTGATAGCGACAAGCAAATAAGCCGAACTTCTGTTAAATGAATGTGAAACATTGGTATTCACCAGAACTGTCACTAAGAAAATTCCATCAGCGCTAGAATGAAACGTACTGTGAGTTGTCTTCAAAATCATATCTTGTGACTGAAAATTCCGCCGTGAGCTGCTTATGATCCAGTTTTCCACCCTGTTCCATCCAGCGGCCTTTCCCGTTTGGTTATCCACATGTAAACTGACTGAAAATTGAGGAGTAGTTTTTCTTTTTATTCCGAGAAAAAGGCCCGAATAACTGCTGCCCGATTGGACTGTTAGAATTCCAGCACCTATTACCTCAATACGAAGCTCAACACAATCCCCGCGGTTCAGGTAAAACATTCCAGACACACCAGTGGAATACTTCATTGCTCCAGATGAGTGCTTTTGAACTAAAGTAGTGTTGGAGTTCAAAACAATGGCAAGAAGGCAGCGAGTTAATTGGTTATTAGATTCGACTTTGATATTGGAAGTAAACAGGTGAATTCCTTCAAGAATTGCACAGAACAGTCCAACAGAGGGTGATGCTCCACTGTGCATACTGAACAAACCTTTAGTGCCGCTTGCTCTCCAGCTCTCAATCCGGGTCTTCTTTTGGGTTTGAATAGCTAGGTCACTTGATAACACTGCATGAAAACCCGGCACAGAGCCTATGCGTGAAATCTGGACAACTGAAAAAGTGCTGTCGCGCAACAATGTCCCCATAGAACCATGAAGGTACAAGGCTAACACATCATTTTCATAAAGGCGCAGAAAACCTGAAAGGCTCAACGTCCCTTCGAAAGTCGTATTACCATACACACCTGAGATTCCATTTGTTTCATGGAACTCGCCATTTATCACCAAAGTCGCTTTTAAAAAACCATCACTTGTGTTAACCATATGTAGATTAAGAGCGACAAAGTATATTGCTTGTTCGGGTGTAACGAAACTGTCAGAAAAGCCCTTTCCTCTCGAAGCGGCGACCTCAAAGAATCCTTTTCGTGAAGTGACACTCCACGGCTTCACCAAAGTCCACCCGACATCAGGCATATGATGGACTGTGCTTCCTAGATAACTGGAAACTCCCACCTCAAGAAATGCTGTGAGTAATAACAGTGAAAAAGTGTTATATGGCTGTGGTTTTCATGTATAGTAGATAGCTATTATTTTATCAAAAGAAGAACATGATAACACAAAGCGGCTTTAACGAAAATTGTAAATAGCGATAAGTCAGTTTTACGCTTTATAGCTGCGTGGAGCTCGCTGTTAAAACTAAAACCTCTGTTGGCAATTTAGACAGTCTGGCGACTGCTTCGTTTACGCCACTATTTCATTCAGGCAAGACCATGGTTTCGGTTCTCCTCTCGAACCTCATCAGTTGCCGGGTTTGTATTTGCTAGTTGCTACCTTTTAGTAGCAAGGCATGTTTTTCTGTGAGAACGGTTGAACCATTCTGCGCGGCTTAATTTTCAAACATGTATTTATACCCTTGGTGTGGATCGTATTTCCTCGTTTTCTATTGGCTCTTCAATAAAAATTTGGATCCTCTCCGCTTGAAGCTGCACATTCCTTCTTAAGTTCGGAATGGATGCTATTAGATCAGTGCACATTTCTTGATTTTATCCTCTGCCATATTTCTGATGTGACTCTTGTGATGAGAGTTATATAGGTTTTACCTATAGACACCTACATGAAAGGATTGAAGAACACAAAGGCACTTCATCTAGTATAGGCAAACACTACCGCACGACGCACGATTTAACACCTAAGGACATTACAAAGAACTTTGGTGTCTTGAAAAAGTGCCAAACTAAATTTGACTGCCTATTGTATGAAATGCTCCTGATTAGAGAGCACAAGCCATCCCTAAACAAACAGTCAGATTCCCTTAGGGCTAAGCTTTTTGTATAGAGTATGCAGATTTCCTTTCGCTTGTAAACGCGTCCTTTTTCTATCTTTCGCTTTCGCTTGATAATGGTGTCAGTACGACACCGAAACGTCGCGCTTATAATATTTTTAACCATCTGTATTTCCAAATACACTTTGATTAAGCTTCTTAAAAGAGACAAACAACTGTACTTATTTCGAAGACTCGAGCAGTGCAGTAAAAAGCAGATCAAGTGCAAGGGGACGATCGAGTTTCTGCGCCTTTGCCAAAGCTTTGGTATCACGCCGACTTTTGCTAAAGTTGGTCAAGACAAACACAAGAAATGGAAGGAATCATCTGATGCTTTCGCGAAAAATGTTGTTGCCGAGGAATTACGCTATAAGATCGAGCAGAGTGCTTCACTGAGAGCTGAGATTAACACGTTATACGATGAAATACGATCCGAATGCAGTACTCTTCGCTACGCCTGGATTCTCAAAACCATAACAAGCCTTCGCAAAGAGTTCCATCATGAGGTTATGTCGAAGCACACAAACAAGATCTCTCAATTGCTCAACAGAGAAACTGACATCGATGAGCACTTGGTTAATCTCTCTTCATACAAACTAAGCTTTTTTGAAAAGCTGATTCTTTGTCGTGGCCTCAAGTTCGCTATTCCCTGCAATGTATTGCCTATCGACGTGAAAGCTAGTTTTGAGAAAGCCTATTGGAAATTGGAATCAAAGCTAAATAACGACACAACCAAAGAGCTTGCATCTTCTACTCTGAAATCTATTGCTCTAAACTACGTACACTCAAAGGGACAAAAACCACCTAAGTCTCTCGTTAGAGCTTTAAATCAGCTAAAGAATCGCAATGATATTGTCATCAGCAAACCTGACAAAGGGCAAGGAGTTGTTATACAGGATAAGAGTGATTATACACGTTTACTAATGGAGGCGTCTGTAAACGACACATCTAAGCTCAGAGCAGTCAGTCTTGAAAGACCTAAGACTAGGGGTAGACCTCCTAAATATTTCCATCCTCTCCTGGAAAAAGAAAAATATCTCGAGTCCACCGTGCGTACAATTCTACCTCCATCGATTGCAAAGTCCGTATGTGTCAAAGGTTCCAGGCTAGCGCATTTGTATGGCTTACCCAAGACACACAAAAAGACTCTCGCGATGCACCCGATTTTATCAGCAACGGAGACGTACAATTTTGCCCTTGCCAAGTGGTTAGAAGAAAAGCTGAAACCTCTATCACTCAATCAGTACACGATCACTGATATTTTTGAGTTTGCGGAGGAGATCCGTTCCCATAATATTAACAATGGAGATTTGCTGGTATCGTATGATGTCACTTCTCTATTTACAAACGTACCACTAGATGAGACCATCGCACTACTGGTAGAGCAAGCTTTTCAAGGTGATTGGTTCAATACCACGTACGATCTACAGTTAAGTAAACGCGATCTCACCGAGCTCCTCAGCATAGCAACTAAACATCAATTGTTTCAATTCAATGGTCAGTTGTACGAGCAAATAGATGGTGTTGCAATGGGTTCTCCGCTTGGACCCCTCCTTGCAAACGTATTCATGTGCTCTATCGAGGATACCCTAACAAAGCAAGGACTCGTACCAGCCTACTACCGGAGGTTCGTTGATGACACTCTTGTAATAACTCGTACCAAAGAGGAAGC
Organism: Cladopsammia gracilis; assembly: GCA_022457155.1. Classification (NCBI taxonomy): domain Eukaryota; kingdom Metazoa; phylum Cnidaria; class Anthozoa; order Scleractinia; family Dendrophylliidae; genus Cladopsammia; species Cladopsammia gracilis. The sequence continues at coordinate 4,190 of JAJGOT010000986.1, forward strand.
TCTGCAATTTTTGCAAGTACTTAACAACTGCCACGCCTCTCTCAGTTTCACTATGGAGACTGAAAATGACGGCACGCTTCCCTTTTTAGGTCTTAATTTACTCAACAAGTCGTCACACATCGAAACAGAGGTTTATGTCAAGCCCAGAAACACCGGGTTGTTGTTACACTATCATAGCCACGTAGATGAGAAATACAAGCATAGCTTACTCAAAACAATGCTCGATAGAGCATACCTACTATCGTCATCGTGGTTATTTTTTTACGAAGAATGTGATCGTTTGAGAGGCGTCTTCTTAAAGCTTAAGTACCCTCAAGTATTAATTGAGAGATCAATTAAGAAGTTTATCAACTCCAAACAGCTGGAAATTGTGGAAGCAAGAGATCCGGTCGACAGCACGAGAATCGTGATTCCCTTCAAAGATCAGTTTTCCGCCAACATAGTTAAACGCAAACTACGAGAACTTAGCTCCAAAATAGGGCACTCTGTTCAGCCTGTATTCGTCAGCAAAAAGATCGATGAACACCTTAAAGTGAGAGAAAAGAAACCACCCCTCGTCAATCAGCAACATGTAGTATATAAGTTCAAATGTGACTCTTGTGATGAGAGTTATATAGGTTTTACCTATAGACACCTACATGAAAGGATTGAAGAACACAAAGGCACTTCATCTAGTATAGGCAAACACTACCGCACGACGCACGATTTAACACCTAAGGTCATTACAAAGAACTTTAGTGTCTTGAAAAAGTGCCAAACTAAATTTGACTGCCTATTGTATGAAATGCTCCTGATTAGAGAGCACAAGCCATCCCTAAACAAACAGTCAGATTCCCTTAGGGCTAAGCTTTTTGTATAGAGTATGCAGATTTCCTTTCGCTTGTAAACGCGTCCTTTTTCTATCTTTCGCTTTCGCTTGATAATGGTGTCAGTACGACACCGAAACGTCGCGCTTATAATATTTTTAGCCATATTTCTCAGTGCTTAATTATTTGGGTTGATCTGACACAAGGTAAAACGGGGCCTGCCTAAAACAATCATTCAGAAAGTCATTAATAATTCATGAGTATATCAGCCTATTACACGACGCAAATCGATCACGTGTATGAACCTTTATACCTGGTAATCAGTCACAGGGGAGTGCGGGGCTGAATGTGCAAACAATGCAATTATCGCTAAATTTTTAATGAGAATGATTTTTAAAAGGACCACCGTGATCTTTATATAAACAATACTAATATGGGTAGTAATTTCTCAGGATTCTTAGTACAACAAATGGTGACTTTAATATTTTTCTTCAGTACTGTTTTACGATATCTATCCATTCTATTTGGAATCTTCTCAACAAAATAAACAACCAACAGTTTGACAAGTGAGCCGTTATTTGAATGACACCAGCGCCCTCGTGTAAATTGCCAGGTAAGCGACTGGTTCGGAGATGCAAGCTGCTTATTTCTACTCGTTCTCTACCGCCGAAAAAAAAAATTGTCAGACGTTTTATCTACCGCACATGTCAACTTTGGTATAGCATTTTTCAGTAGATTATTTTTTCCTCAGAACTGTAAAATCCAAAAACTTTCGACAGGAGACGGGAAGCAATGTTGTATGCTAATCAGTCTACTTGTTTTTCTTGTATGCTAATTTCCTCTTTGCACAAAAATGCAATTGTTTTAACAGCGAAGCGCACAATTACTATTTATAGAACCAAAACTCAGACAAAAAAAACAAAAGTGACTCTCAGGGGATTCCTAATAACGAATTTCTATTGTCAGAAATGCAAGAATAAACAAGAATAAATTATAAACTCAGACAAACATGAGTACTGACGTCATTTGTGCGCTTTGCTATTCCGAAGGGACACGCTTTTGAACAAATGTTTTTGAAGCCGTTCAAAAAAACTCGCATTGCGTGTATTATCAGGTGTTAGAAAATGGTCACACCCACTCAGCCAATCAGTGCCCAGTATTTGTGTGCTCTGTATCCCATAAACTGTCTTAAATTATGTAAAGAGGCGGGGGCTTTGAAGCCCAGGGAAATTGTGGGGTAAAATAACTACTCATTAGTAAGCTCTATATAGAACATACTAATGAATTCTTTTGTTTTCCTTTGTCTTAAAGCCTAATTAGTATGCTCTATATAGAGCATACTAATGAGAAAATAGAGCATACTAATGAGTATATAGAGCATACTAATGAATTACAGGCTGCTTATTTAAACAAAAACAACAATGACAATTTTATTTGAAGTTTTCGCTTTACATAACTTAAGCAAAAGATTAATCACCAAAATAACAAAACGAAATTCGACTTAACAATTTTTAGGAAAAATTAAACGAAAGACTGGGTCTTTCTGCGTGTACCGGTACTCATTGTCTTCTATTGCCTGTGAGGTATTGTATTTTTGGTCTTGTTTTGCATTTGTATTATTGTCGTTCTTTGTTCCTTTGTTTTACGTCATCTGTCCTCTGGTACACACCGAAACAACCGAAAGACTGGTCTCACCGTGCTTTGGAATTCTGCCTCTTTCTGTTTGCTCAATTTCGTTCACTGTCGTAGGCTTTTGGAAACGTGCACTTTTGTCGAATTCATATCATCCCCCAAGCACTCGGATATGTCTACGCTCTCAAAAGCAAGTAACTCTTGAGTGGCAAGGACGGCCTCAAGTTCCTCGAGCTCTGTATACTGGCTCATAGCCGGAGCAAATGAGCCATCAAAACAACAAAGAATAAACAAAGCTCCAAAGAAAGAAAAGCATTGTTATTCGTAAAATTCTACCAACGTTACGGCGACATCCAAAACAAAATAACAACGTGATTCCCAAGTGTGAATGACACAATTAAAATGCGCTCATAAATACAATCTGCATAACATATGTTTTCTTCGCGGATATGACCATTTTCTAAGACGGTTAGACAATGAACGCTCGTGTCCTATGGGATATAGCGCCTCTCGCATTAGATAGAAGTGCCACTCGGGCTACGCCCTCGTGGACTTCTATCTATGCTCGAGGCACTATATCCCATAGAGCGTATGCACTCACGTGGCAAGCAGCTATGCAAATTTATTGGAACAAAAGAAAGTGTTAACATAAGAAAAGCGTTCAAATCCCACAGGATTGTTTTGGTACACCAACATGGCCGCCGTTCTATTGTTTTGGTACACCAATATGGCCGCCGTGACGTCATGTGCATACGCTCTATAGAACACTCGCGTTCATTGTCTAACCCTTACTAAAAACTCTCGGCTTCGCCTCAAGTTTTTAAACCTGATAATACACTACTGCTCATTTTTTAAACAGTACATCAAGTGTAAAATGGGGGTGGCAGGCCTGCACGACTCTTTCTTCGTGTTTTTAATGCCATTTATACTCCTTCTACATTACTATATTATGAATCAATTGTTGCTCATAACTGATATAAAAGGGTAGCGAAGGTAGAAGAGTCCAGGCTGTCACGTGATCAATCTGACTTATTCAGTGCTGTAAATCTTGATTTTTTCACTTCTTTTCAAAATTCCACCGAAGACTAATTCCCATATTAGGTAACTGCAAATACATGCCGCGTTAAGTCACAATTTGCAAACCTTTCACCGAAACAAGGCAATCGCAGTTCTCTCTTGTTTACAGATCGGCTGCTAAATTTTAGTAACAGCAATTTTTTTTTAGTAATTTTTTTTGTTTTGCTTTAACACATATTGTTCAGGCTAAAGAAAGGAGATTTAGAAAACATTTAATGCACCTTTTCATTGTTTTGAACAGGTTATTATTTCTAATAATCTGCATACATGCTCACTGAAATGGAACAACAGGTCATTATTGTGGTCAGTGAGGTGGAACAGGAGGTTATTATTAAAAATAGTAACCTCCTGTTCCACCTCACTGATCACAATAATAACCTACTGTTCCACCTCAGTGATTTTCTACAATCTTCTCAATTTAGCACATTAGCATAATTTATTAAAAATTCCAACATGGATAGCACTCGCAACACCCCTGACAAATACTTTTGATGTACATGTCAACAAACTAAACAAAACATCCCTGTATCTCCGAGGGACTTATGTTTTTAGGTTTTCAACTACCTTGGTTAATAGTTTTAAATAAACCTTTACTATAGACACTATAAGGCAAAATCTCAATATTTTCCATTACATTGAACGTGGAATGAAAAATTATCGACAGTGAATTTCCTATTTTTATCTAAAGCTAGACTATGAGCAGTCTCTCTTTCCCAGCTTAGTCCATCAAGCGAGGAACGAAAAAACATTAGCGAATGGATAATGGCCGCGCGAAACTGGAGGCGCCCCAGTTTCGCACGGCCATTACCGTTCGCTAATGTTTCTTACTGTCAAGGAACTTTTACCCTTGTCATGTAAGAATTGAAACGTTTCAAAAGTGTACTATTAAAATTTCACTTCGCTAGCTCACATTTTTTCCAAGATTGTATCCTCCTGATTCCTTTTTCCTATTTTGCGGTAACTTGAGAACTTTATACGCATCTTGTTGTAAAAAGTATCCTACTTGGCCAGTAAAGAATATCACAAACGGCGCTTCACATCGCATCACCGCGTTTCATCGAGGCTTGCACAATCCTTACGGGATTTAGACAATCACTACTGTCACTAATGAGCAAAATTTCACAGCTAGTCGTTGGTTTGCTTGTTTTAAAACAATGAAAAGGTGCATTAAAACGGATAATGCCCTCGCTCCTCGGCCTTCTTAAAAATAATGACCTCGCGCTACGCGCTCGGTCATTATTTTTAAGAAGGCCTCGGAGCTCGGGCATTATCCCTTACTTAATATACAACAATTACACTTAGTTTCTCCTTTCTTTCTCAAACTTTCTTTCTTTCTTTCTTTCCTCCTTTCTTTCTCAAACTCGCTCATAAATCATTATACGACAACAATAGCTTTCCTGAGTATCTGAAACTGACTCTTCATGAAGTAACTGCTTATAATTTAAGATCATCAACAGCACCCGTATTTTTTACTCCTAGAGAATCAGGAACTTTTCAGCACTCGGCGGCAACGCTGTTCAATAGACTTCCGACAGCAACAAGAAACATTTTAGATCATAATGCTTTTTGCCGTAGCGCTAAGAAACAGTTGATTGCTAAATATCAGTCTTGAGTGTCATATAATAATTTTGTATATTTTAATATTTTAATATTTCACGATAAGTTACATTGATTAATCTTTGTTGTTGTTCTTGTTATTATATATTTTTTAATTTACTGCATGTATACATAAATATATATTTAGATTAGATTAGATTAGATTAGTATTTTTACAGAAGAAGAGCCTCTTAATTGTTGGAATCTGTAATAAATCATTATCATTATCATTATCATTATCATTATCATTATCATTATCATTATCATTATCATTATCATTATCATTATCATTATCATTATCATTATCATTATCATTATCATTATCATTATCATTATCATTATCATTATCATCATTAGTTTTGAGTTTACAGCCTAAAATTATATTAAAATGAAATGAATAATGGCCAACATTCTAAACAACGATTTACATTGGGTTCGCATGTAATCGCATTTGTTTTTGTTTTTTCTTTTCTTTTTAACGAGATGTAGTTGAAAATTGTTGAGTGACAGCGTGACATGAAATTTCGGGAAGTGATGACAAATAACATATTAGCTCATATTGTTACATTTGCTGCAAGCAACTTAGGATTAAGTGGGATTTTACAACAATTCCCTGAGTTTCAGAGGATTTTCTTACGCGCTACTATAAATAACTCGGCCAAAGGACGATTACAAAGTGTAGACAAAATAAAAAGAGAGCGAGAAAATACTTCGAAATGCATAAAGGAAGGATATTAAATGTCACGAGGTTTCCGGTCAAAGTCACCGTTGCATAAGGAGCTCTATAATGGGCCCGATTCTCTTACCTGTACAATGGCCAGATAAAAGGACAAACATGTAGCAAAGAAGAAAGGTCACGTGGTTTAACATCATGATGATCGCATTTACATCATTCACAATTATAAATTTCTGACTTTATCGTTAAATCTGAAGAACAAACAAAGCAATATTTTAAGATTGTTTAAAAACAAGGTAAATATTGGCTTTGCCCTCCTGATGGCTTTATACCAGAACTTGACTGCTAATGGATTTGTATTTACCAAACAATATTTCTAAACCTTTGTCCTAAATTACAACAACAGTAAAGTGCCGTGCAGATCACAAGAATGAGTTCAGCAATACTTTTATTTCATTTTATAGGGACAATATACAGACCACCCAACAACAAACACGACGAATTTGAAAATGATTTATCAACTATACTTCAAAAAATTGATAGGGAAAATAAAACATGCATGCTTATGGGGGACTTCAACATGGATTTATTAAAATATGTATGTAACAATTACGTAAATAGGAAATTTAATCTCAGCAGAAAGAAGCCGAATTAAAGTTGAGAGCAAAATAACACGAGGACAGAATTGAGCAACAACAGAACGTCGCACGACTACAGCAGCAGCAGCTACAACAACTACAAGATATGAATATGGTTTTATTGCAACAGCAGCAGCAGCAAACCCAAGCGCTTATGGCACTGTTACAAAAGTTTGCAGACAAATAGAACTGTATTTTTCAAAGTCAACTTCAAAAGTTCTCGAAAACTTCCTGTTTGACATGCACTGTTCTGACATTATTAACCACTATGTTTTATATTTTGTGTCTTTTCGAGGACAATTTATAGTAAAGTTGATATGCATTCGTTGGATGTAATGGTTATTTGTAAAATTCATTAATAATTCATGAGGGTGATGACCAATCCAACAACAGTATTCAAGTCACATGTATACCTTTGTAAATCCCAATACATATATAAACTGTCTGAAAGCACGGGGAGGGTTTGAATAGGTAGCAGGGAAATGTTGGGGTTGATGAATGAATACAGAATATTAATTAGCTTCATTAGTATTCTGTATCTAGATACAGAATACTAATGAAGCTAATTAGTATTCTGTAACTGATACAGAATACTAATTATGTATATGTAAATCAGCCACTAGCTTCTTTGGAAAGCAACCAACAAGAACCCCCTTACATTTATTTACTTTTCACTAAATAACTAAATAACCATTTATGGCACAGGCCAGTAAATAGAGCGTTTTCGGGGGATATCGACCGCCGCATTGATTTGTTACTTCGCCAATAAATTTAATAAGCCAGAAGTTTACTGTTTCCGCTGTCATAACCTACAGCTTGCAGCTTAATTCTTGAACGTTTTCCACCCTGCAGTTTCTCGCCTCCAAGGCAACAGTTTCATTTTCGGGTTTTTTGTTAGCCCTTGCCTGCTGCCACTGTTCAAATATTTTAACGGCCCACTTTGTGCTGTTTTTAGTGTTTTGGGGAGTCACATCCTTGAGCAGAGACCTTTCTTCCGATAAACTTTTCGGAGGACGAAAGCGCGTTGACGCCATTTCGCTCTTCTAAAATGAAATAAATGTTATGCTAATCCCTTTGCGTTCATCGGATTAACTTCATTCATATAACAGCCAATCAAATTGAATGTAAACAACATTTTTCACACTTTGTATGACATTCATTTCACAAGTCAGATACAATATTCGCGTCCGATCTGTATGGGTTTACAATGGCTCGCCTTCGGCTCGCCATTTTAAATACCCATACAGATCTCCCGCTCATATTGTATCTATCACGTAAACTCTATATCTTTTCACTTAAGGAAACAGTCAGGTTATAAATTTGTCGCTTCACATGACCGTATAAAATATAGATTTAACTCAGTGTTTGTAACTGCAAATACATGAAAATTTGCTAATAAAGCAAACAAGTACACCTTTATTGAAAGTACTCACTGACAGCCACCCTGGATCCAGAGGTCCGTTCTCTGAATATCATGAGTGAAATTAACCGTATAAACGGTTAGAAGAAGCTCGCGAGACGGACCTCTGGTCACTCGAATATACAACCTCATTTCCATGCGAGGATCTAGTTCAGAATCTGAACTAGGTCGCTGATTGGTTACTCCTACTTGTTTCCAGACTCTACCGGGAGTTAATGATGCAACAGCAACTTCGATTGGCTGGACCAAAACAATTCGCCACGGGCGCGTGAAAAAACCGGTTTCCCAAAGTGAAGCCACACAAACAACAATGGCGGATGTAGATAGAGATTGCGGCTTTTTGCGATCTTTAAGAAACGCTGTGGATTACTCTTTAGTATCCAAATTTTCAAAATATCAGAGAACTAAAGCCAGTTCAGAAAGAAGCGCTGTTGAAATTTATTCAGCGCAAGGATGTCTTGAAAAGAGGTGTTGCGGCAGGCCAGACACGACTTATTAATTCGTGTTATCGTGGAGTGTGACCTTTAGATTTTTGTTTGAACGAGGAAAATTTTTATTTCTATTTAATTTTTATCTCTAGCACGGAGGCGTGCTTTGGAGTTGCAGGTATTCTCGCTGAACGATTTCGTTGACCACTGCCGGTAGGTGACAGGAAGAGAAATAATTGCGTGCGGATTCTTTGTTTGTTAAATCTCTTGCCTTTGAAAACGGTTGTATTTAGAAAGTTTACTTCTTTGTCTGAGATTAATGTTTGTTTGCAAGGACAATAAAATCTTCTATCTCCTTTTTCTCAACACTCTACAGTGAAAAAATGTCATCGATGTATCTTTTCCACTGGAGTGGATTTGATTTAATATTTCTGTCTCGATCGCGGAATATTGTCACGCATAACGACATCACGTCCGTTTTAAAAATGTCAGCTGTCAGATTTAATGTCAACAAACAGACACGCGTGGGTCCCCAAGGTTTAAAACCGGTTTGGTGAGATATCCGACCACAAATCGCATGGAAATGAGGTTGTGTACTCGAGTGCCCAGAGGTTTTTATTTTTTCTCGGCGCGTTGCGCCTCGTTGTCGCGGCTTCGCCGCTCAAACTCGCCGTTTTCACTAAAAAATAAAAACCTCTGGCACCCAGGGTAACTGACAGCTGGGGGAGAGATTTGAAAAAACTTTGACGAGGTTGAGCCATATAAACATGCCCGGGCATTGTGAAGAAGATCACAAGAAATATACATTTTCCCAACGGCACTTAAGCCTATTTTTAAGTTCTTCTTGAAGTCTAAGAATTTGAAGTAGTTAACGACATCGCCGAAAATCCATTCCACTGCGACTCTAACTTCACTCATAGACTTGTTCCATGCCTTTTGAAGGTCTGTTAGCCTAGCGCCTCGAAAAGGACACTGAAGTTGTGGTCGGAGAGGGTAAGCTGCGTCATCATAAACGCATAAAATGTCCCCCCTGGGATTGGATGAAAGACGTCGCAGCTGGTCCAAAACTTGGGATTGAGCTAACATTGCACTATCGTGCCTTTTTCCCTCAACGGGGCCATAAAGATTAGCAATAAGGCCGTTGGGTGTAGCGATAGACTGAAATTTAATTGAATGCACTTTTTTGTGACCATTGTACATTACACGCCGGTTTCTGCCTGGGCGAGAAATAGGCCTCACTGTTCCGTCAATGAAACCCCAACAGTTTTCAAGCGCTGCCCCCTTTTGGTTGATAGCTTCTGTAAATTCTTGCAAATGCCGGCGACTTAGCCATGTTTGGTCTAAGTCCAACAGAAGGTGTCTCAGCTAGTATAAATCATATTCATCATAGCATTTGAGACCATACAAAGCTGAGGCTCTGGTCTAGCAAATCTTGGTATCAAATCCACGTATCTGCAAGGGTAGGCAAACCGCTTGAGATAGATGCAAAGTGCTTCAGTTATTTCCACGTTGATGCCATTATAACATGTAATCCGGTCTGGTAGATTCAAAACTTCGCTCAGTTCGTAGATATCGTTTTTGTAAAACCTAAACTCGGTCTTGCATTCATCATCTGTCATCTGGTCTAAATCAAAACGATCGTAACTTGAATGGGGAATGTCAGGATTCTTTGGAGAATTAACGTCATAAAGATACAAGCATTCTGTAGCATCGATCAAATTATAAGCATAAGCCAGAAGAATAGTATCTCTTACTTTAGGCATCTCCAAAACTCCCCAAGAAAAGAAAAACGCGAATGCTAGAAAATTTGTTGTTTGCAAGATCTTTCCGAGTTTTCGTAATGTCAACTTTTGGCGGGAACGCAGACGGCAACCGACGGCCTCGACCCAGTCCTTTTACGTCGCCGTTGCCGTCGCCGTTGTCTTATCGTAAGGTCCCTAATGAGAGAAGAATGACGGTGGGAGGGTTTCTTTTATAGAGGATGAGGTGACGTCAGCTATCGCGCGCTATCGTTCCCTATCGTGCCTTTATCGTTCCATTCCAGTCCTCACGCGGATTTTTTCAATCTTTTAAAAAAAGCGGCGAATGAGTTTGTTTTTTGTTGTGTGCGATCACAAACGGGATGGCGGTGTTGTAACACTGGAAAGACAATTTGGGGTTTGCAACGCGTTGCTTGTTGTGCTACTATGTTGGTTTGCGTTCTCAAGTTGAGGAACTTTCATGGTTGTTTTTCAACGGAAAGTACAAATGTAGAGATAACAATGAGTCACCCTCGTTAAAAAAATGCTCTTTTATTTCAGAAAACGTTACAATTGCTTTTTTACAATGTAAAAAGTAAGCAATAAAACATTTTTACAACTTGAATCGTTTTCTGTCAGAGTTGTTTTTCTGGGCAATTTATCAATGGCTTTGATCATCTTGGAATCAGCATCCCACTTGTCTTCTATTGACTTTGCTTTGCTGTAATCAATGTCATGCTGTTTGGCAATTCGATCCAACCGATTAAAGCCTGGATCTCCTCGTTTCAATCTTTTCTCCAACTTTGTGCCAGGTCCAGCATATTGATAGCCAGGTAAATGAAATTCAAAAGGAAGTTTGGTAATCGCTTTCTGAATGTCAAATCCCCATCCATGCTGTTTCACTTTCTTCTTTTTTTGTCCAATCTTCCGCTCACTCGTTTTCGGATTCTTTTATCTTTGGTCTTCCTTGTGCTCAATCTTCCCATCCTCGAAGAGGTCGTAGTCGTTCAGCAGTTGATTTCCGAGGTTTTTATTTTATTTTTTTTCTTTTCGACCAAGTGAGATGAGTGAGGAGGAGGAGGGATATCTTCTTCTTCTCTGTAGGTTGTTCTTCCTTCTTTCATTCTTTTTTTTCATCCATGATTAGTGATTTATTTGACGGTGTTGTTTTTTGTTTTTATGCCTTTTTTTTCTAAAGCCGACGAGCTTGTCCACTTATCAATTCACTGCAAGGATAACACAATTCAACACACCCCCTTCTTTCTCTTTATCTTGTCGAGCAAATTGTTCGTATTCTCTTTATCTTGTCGAGCAAATTCATGTATTCCTCATTGAGACTATTGTAGGTATTCTCCCAGAATATTTTTAAATCTTCATGCTTTTGATGAAGTTTATTGTACTTCTTGTTGACTTCTTGAAGAAGAGTGGTCATTTCTTTTATCATGCTGTGGAACGTGGTTGCTCTCTTTGAAGAAGACATTGGCAAACGGAATCCAATCCTTTCTGAGAGAGCAAGATCTTTCGACGCTTCTTTGGAGATTGTTTCTTTTTTGTAATGTCTTTCAACTTGTTTTTATAGGGTTTAAGTTGAGTCGTTGTCGAAGGGAGGTACTGGTACTTTTTTGTTCAAAAGATTCATCACCATTTCACTGTTTGCATTGACTTGATCCTTATTGGCATGCATCAATATTGCTCTTCTCGTTTGTAGCGATTGGGGAAATAATCAAAATCCTCTATATGTAGCAAAACCCCTAGAAAATTGATTGAGACCACACAGGGAAATAGGGGAATAGTCAAATTTCCCTATATATCCCCAAACATTGGGGGCATAGATAAATTTTGGCGGAATAGTCAAAATACCTTTTATGAAACCACCCAAGAAAAGGAGGCCACACATTTTTTTAAAGTCAACAAACAAGTTTAATGAATCTTTTACAAACGGGTTTTTTAAAGTAATGGAATCTAAAACTATCAATGTCAAAGTTTGTGTCCAATGACGTCAGGAATGGTATGATTCTACTTGTGTAGTTTTGCAAATGAAGAGGTAGGTGATTTATTTCTAAACCATGCATGTAGTTCACTTCACGCGTCCGTCCGTCAAAGAATTTCATCCAGCTCTTCTTTCCTCTTCCTTTTTGCTTTTCTCTTTTCTTGCTGCTCTTCTTTTCTCTTTATTTTTCTTTCTTCTCACTTCTCCTTTCTTTCCTCTTTCTTCCTTTTCCTCTCTTCCTCCTGTTCTTCTTTCTTCTTTCTTTTTGCTTTTCTTTCTTCTTTCTTCCTTTCTTTCTCTTCCTCCTGTTCTTCTTTCTCCTTTCTTTTTGCTTCTCTTTCTTCTTTCTTCTTTTTTCTCTCTTTCTCCCGTTCTTCTTTCTTCTTTCTTCTCGTTTCTTCTCTTTGTCTTTTTCTTTCTTCTTGGTCTTCTTTTTTTCTTTGTTTTGTTCTTTCTTCTCGCTTCTTCTCGCTGTCTTCTTCTTTTGAGGTCTGCATCTCGATGAGAGGTGTGTCCTGCTTTTCTTCTTCTTCTTCTTCTTCTTCTTCTTCTTCTTCTGCTTTTTTTTCAAGTTCTCGAAATAGTTTTAGGTTTTCTTGTAAATCTTTCAAAACCTTCTTCCAATCAAAGAAAGGTTCTGCTTGAGGAGTGAAAGGGCAAGGTTCCTCACAAACTGACACCATGATTTGAAAATGAAATGAAATGAAAATGCAATGTCTTTTATAACCATGGATGGCGTCAGCATTGCGTCATCTTTTGTCACGTGGAGAAAGTGGGCCCCTATCCCCCCGGTTCTTTTCCAGTCCTCACGAGGTCAAACAAACTCTAAAGTGGGAACCGATCGTTGATTATTTCCTGCAGATTGAGCGAATGGAAAAGTGGTGCAATTAAGATTAAGCGAGACATTTTTTATTTTTAAACATTTTATTTCATGTCAAACTTTTTACAATGTGTTGATTAAAGTTGTGAAAAAATGTTACAATGAGTTTATTGCAAGAAACGTTTCCATCCGAACAAATGATCCATTTCATCATGGGTGAAATTGAAATATTCGTAATCAAACACACCCGTTCCTTTTGTAATGTGACAAGAGAAAATGGAAAGATAAAGTTCCAAGATCGGTTCTGTGGGTCTTAATACTTTCCAGTAAAAGTCTTGATTCACAAAATGAAAGGGTCTCTCAAACTTCATGTCGTCCTCAATAAGCATAAATTTCCATCGATTCTCAATATCAGCGAAGGAAATTGTTTTCAAAGAGGCACGAAGATGTTCTTTTAAGTTGTCTAGGTAGTTCATCCACCTTTTAGAGTAAGCCGGGGCGGATGGTGGTGTAAAATGCTCTGGATAGTTGATTAAAAGTTCGCAACAAATGGCCCATACCCAATCTCTTTTCCATTTGTTGGCTTGCAATTCATCCTGAATGTTGTTGTCCGCAATCACATACATCTTTTAACAGCTTATTAATTTCAACGAGAACTTCTTGGTAACAATCGAAGGCAATTGCTTGATGACTTTTGCCTGCTGTGATTCCGCGAACAATACGGGCTTGTAAATAGTCTTTGTAACTTTTGTAACGGCTGAAATCAATGTCCTTGTAATAACTGTCCATCAATCTTTCACAGTTTCGTTAATGGTTTCTTTGTCTAACCCTAGAGCGTTTCCAAAGTCCTCCAACCAATGTGTTAGCACTGACTGAAAGTGTAACCTGCTGCAATGCCCGTTTTGACTCTTTCTTCAAGGTAGGCTTCGTCTGAAGCGAAATTGTCTCGTTTCAAGTTTTGGTAATAGTCTTTCATTCTGACTCTTTTCTCTTTTGTTCCGCTGCTTTTATAGATTTTCTCTGCAAGTAATTCGAATGAAGCCATGCTCGCAGTTTCATACGCTTTTTTTGAAAGATTGACAGTCTTGTTGCAATTTCATCTTCGTCTATGATTGGTTCCCGTTTGATGACGTACATGATACTTGATTTGTCCTGGATTGGATAGGATACGTCATTTTGTTCTGAAAAATGAACTCGTTTTTCCATTTTCAATCCGAAAAACTGAAAGATCGAAATTGACTGTTCAAAGCTTGACCTTCTCTGTCCTGACAAAAGGTTCTTCGAAACAGATCGCGGATTTCTTCTTTTGTTTCTTCTGAAATGATTCTGTGCCCCAGAACGGCGCTTGTTTTATGAAGTACAGGATAACTGCGACAAGGAGGTAAATGGTAAGGAAGAGAAGACCATCCGTGAGACTTCCAACGGTTGAAAGCTGAAATGCTTGACCCAATTCCCTTTTTCATTCCATCGAAAGAAAAATGGTTCATACCACATTTCTGTGTTCACATCATAAACGTACACGGTTTTGTTAGCGTCCAGAGCAAGCTGAACAGTCCAGCCGGTACCTCCTCTGACCGTTTTCATGTCTGAAAGCATTTCTCCAAAGGCATAAACATGAGTTACATTTTTGATGATGTGATAGTTTCTCAACAGTAATTGTCGAAAATAAGGATTTCTTGATTTTGCTGCGTAGTTTCTTTTTAACGTTTGATCCGCCTTCAGCACGAAGGGTTCCGCTTGTATTAAGTCCTCCTCAGGGAGAGGTGTGATGGTTTTGGCTCTTGAATGGAGAGAACCAAGTTTGATGTGAACTTTGAATCCCATTTGCAAAGCAAAATCTTCAGCGGTCTGATCAGTTCCCTCACATCCACCTGTATACAGTTCATACTCGTCTCCAATAGGAATGTTCATGTATTCTTCTTTCCATGTGAAGTGAGTCATCTTGAGAGTTATCTCACCATCTGAACAAAAAGAGAAAAGTGATTCAATTTATAGAGCAAGGCTGACTTAAGACAAACATTTGGGGGAATGCTGACGCCACACTGACGTCATGCTGACGCCATCTTCTTATTACAAATCTGACGTAAGACAAACATTAGAGGGAACGCTGACGCCATGCTGGCGTCATGCTGACGCCATCTTTTTATTATAAAAGCAGATGTCCATGTTCAGGTTTTCCATCCTTCGAAGAGCTGAAAGAGAGGAAATGCCAAAAGAGATTAGTATGACTGATTTTACTGCACCGAAAAGGAAACCAACGAAACCCGCTAAAGTGTATGCAGGGAAAAAGAAGAAGACGGAAGAAAAACCCAATTTGGTTGACGTGAATCTTGTCAGCGATGTGATCACTATTGAAGACTCAGGAACAGCTGGATCAATTCATCAGATGGCTCCTTTTATACCCGATGCTCGGATTGAAGTCAATGAACCCTTGATTGTTGAAGAATCAGTGCAGGAAATTCCCTCTGTTTATGTGTCTCAAATGGTTGAAGCTCCCACGATGACGACCACCACTACCAATGTTGTTCAAACACCAGTCAGCGCCATTCCATTGACGCAAGCAGCATCTGGCATCCCATTGAGTAACGTTCCACGTCAAAATGGAATTGGTCACTTTGGTCCGCCGACACCGAAAATTATTCCTCAATGCCCCATCCATTTTGTTGAGATCGTAGAAAAACTCAGCAAAACCAAAGCATTCAGTTACTTCGAGTGCCCCACCAACAGCTGCTGCCTGTTTGCTGCCAAGGGATAAGAAGACATGTACATGTACACGGTAATCACCACCATGAATGATTTCATCAAAGAAGCATGGAGGAAAGAGCCTTTGCGCTGTAAGTGTCAAAAGCTTTTGACCCTGAAACGCAGTCGGTCAGAGAAGAATATGGGGCGATTGTACCTTTCGTGCCGTTGGAGGGAGTGTGACTACTTCCAGTGGGGTGATCTTCCTTTGTCCGCAAAAAATCAAGATCATCACTTCAACCAGAACATCCTTGCCTTGACAAACGATGCTGAAACCCAGTGCGACAACCAAGAAGCTCTCAAACAGGAGTTAACTGGAAGTTCAAAGCAGATGTTTGAAGCGGTTCTCACGGATCCTGAATTCCTACAGATGCTGTCTCCTCTGGTGCTTGATCAGCTAAAGAAAAACCTGCAGTTCCTTGCTCCGAGAAAATGGTACATAGAGGGTCCTTACTTCTACGATGATGGAAACTATCCTGATAAAATTGCAATGGCAGATGATGGAAAGAATACCATTCAATGGCCTCCAGAGCTGGCTGGTTTGTTGTGGAGACAAACAGCTGAAAAAAGCAAGAAAAAGAAGAAGAAGCGGTGAAAAGATTGAGAGAGGTTTCTCCTCAGGTCAACACCAACCCCGAAGCGAAAAGAAGTAACCTGTCTTGCAGTAACTTTGCGATGTATCCAAATATCAACACAAGTCCAAATACCAGTTTTGGAGGTGTGCCGCTTGCTGAACCCAAACGTGGTTTACTGTCTTGAGACATTGATTGACAGTCACTTTTTGCTTTTTTTGCTATAAAAGGACGTATGTTTTTAACATTCAATTAAAAATGAGTTTGATTTTAAAAACACTGTGTGATCTCTTGTGGAATTGGGGACGCTGGGAACTCATGCAATGGTATGTTGCTCACTATACAGACGATATAAAACAAAATTGAAACCCATTCCCGTCGAAGATGCGGATCCCATCGCAGTCTTTAAAGAGACGAGGACTGATCTGAATCTCAACAGATTTATTCCTTTTGTGGTTTGGTTGAAAGATCGTACTAGAAATTTTTATTATTTCTGTGCAATCGAAAAGAACTTCCCGCATTTGGTACCTCGCCTTTCGTCGCTGCTGCGGATGAAATTTTCGAGGGAGGATGTCGAAAAAGAAGAAAGTGACAACGAGAAAGTAACGATTCCTTCGGACATTGAATTGATTGAAAGATACAATGATCGGATATAGAAGGAAGTTTGGGGGGTGTTGCAAGATTTGCAGCATCTCAAGGCATTTCATTGGGGTGTGCCAAACGTGTGCTGCAAAAAGATTTGGAGTACAGGCTACACAAACCTCGGCGATAGGGATTTCCAACGTTGAAAGTCATGGCTTACGGAATAGATTATCAGTGGGCTGCAGATCTAATGGAAGTGCAACACATTGATCGTTACAATAAGGAGTACAAGTACCTTTTGACAGTGGCGAATATCTTGTCCAAGTACGCATGGGTACAACACATCAAAAACAAGACGTCCGATGAACGTTGCTGCCGTTAGCCTCGCAAAATATACTTTAAGGCGTGATGTTAGCGAATAAAACAATGATTAATAAACGATTAATAACACAGAACGAAGCTCGTTTAACACTTTAGGAATGCAACCAATGCGTTGTTGTTAGAGGAACTTTTATGCCTCGCTGTTGTTAGTTTTGTCGTGTCAGGTATAACTCTATACCTCCCCCACGGGGGAACTTGCCACTTAGCTCGGCCCCGTCGAACATTCATCTGAATTGTTTTGAATAGAGTGTGTGCGCTCACGTGACCTTTGAATTACCGTCCGCCATGTTGGAGGAGTGACTTTGATGGGTTCTCCCTGTGTTTACCTTCTAGAGAGCGGGCAGTGCGAGCGCTTTTGAATTCATAACTCACGCTTTTTTTAACGTTGTGAATTAAAATCGAAAAGGTAGCTAACGTTCAGTGCTTTTTTGTTATTTGTGCTAATTTAAATCCCAAAAACCCTTTTCTTTCGATGATTAGGGCCGTATTTGTTTCGATCAATTCGATTTGCCGGCCCGATTTTTTAAACCTTGTAAACATTATCACAGAGTAGAAAATCAGCAACACTTATAAAATCGGTTTTACGTCAACAATATTTCTTATAAAATGGAATCATTTTTATGGTCGCGACAAATCGTAGAATCAGTCTTGTAGCGCGTCTCTTTAGCTAGTTTGTCGGTTCCGTGATTGCACGCTGCAATTTGTCTGCACGAAATTTTGTTTCGAAGTGGTTTCTGTGGGGCACTTGTTCCCCGGGTGCTTACTATTTAGCCAAGAAAACCGGTATTTTCGGTTGGAAAGCAAAAGGTATGGTCGATTTTCAGGGAATTTGGGTTGGAACTAGTGGAAAACCTTCCGCGATTTAATAGTAGCGTGAGCCCGGCAGCCGGGCACGGTCTTCAAAGGGTCTTCAAAAATGTCTCAAAATTCTCACAGAATTTTCACGAAAAGCTTCATTTAAACCTCCTAATAGTATTCTATCTTTGTTTAGAAATGACAAGCGCTTCGAAAAATTAATTTGGTTTTGTAGTTGACGAATTCTCCTAGCTTGTGCATACTATAAAATCGCTGTGTTCTCGACACTTAGAAAATGTGTCGAGAACATAGCGATTTTATAGTATGCACAAGCTCGGAGAATTCGTCAACTACAAAACCAAATTAATTTTTCGAAGCGCTTGGCATTTCCAAACAAAGATAGAATACTCACAGGAGGTTTCTGAATGAGGCCTTCGAGATTTTAGCATATTTGTCAGCATCGGAGGCTCAAGTTATGTTGTTTCAGTCACCATTTTGATTATGTCAGTCCTCCAACATGGCCGCCGGTAAGTTTGTGACGTCATCCGCACACACACTATACAGGTGGCCGCTTAATACGGGATCACTAAAAATACTCACTGGGTGTGGTCTAATGTCAATTTTAATGGCGTATCATACAAAAACACTTCATGCAAGGAACCAATAAGACAATCAACACTCTTTTAAGCGATCAATACTTTAAACAAAGTTCAGCGCCAATCAACATAACATTGTGTAAAAGTACTGTGCAATAAATTGTCCTCTACTCTTCTACGGTATACAGTACTGTATTTCTATGACTTACAGTTCACACGTACAAAATATCTCATTCCGTCATTTCATAGTTGTTACGTTCACAGTGCAGTTAACAACAACAACAACAAGTTTATTAGCATTCCCAATTTACATATGGTATAGCCTAAACAAAAATAAAGTAATATAAGTAATAAGTAATAGTAATATAACAAATAACAGGTCGGTTAAATTAATTAATATTTTTAACTGATCGCAGTGGGCCCTTGTCCAGTGGTACAAGTGACTCTTAATTCGAATGCTTGAAATATATAATATCCTAGTTTTCTGCAAATGAAAGGATCTACATTATTAAATAGAAATATAATTTTGTTGTGATCAGTTAATACATCATAGTTGGAATAATTAAGTTTGATGTCATGCATCACTGTTTGTCTAATATCTTTGTATCGATTGCAGTACAATAGAAAATGTGTTTCGTTTTCAATTTCGTTAGATTGACAATACTGACATATTCTAAGGTGTTCAGGAATTTTTGGGTGTGCAGTGTCTTCCAGATTCAATTCTTAGATTGTGATTTCCAGATCTAAGTTTAGCTACAGCTTTTCTGTGTTTCGGATTTGTAATATGTTATATATGTAATTTGTATATATGTAATTTGTTATAACGTTCAATGTGCAGTTAAAATCCCTTGCGAGTATTCGTTTGAAGGCGATTCATTCTACATCACATGGCTGAAGAACAAACTAATTAAAGAGGAATTTCTAGCTAAAGAGTGAAGCATATTCAAAACGAACATTTTTTGTGTTCGTGATTTTGTCTGTATTTCAGCACATTGCGGACATCTGCAAAGCGTTAACGATACTAAACGGCCGATTATCAGCTTACAGTAGCTTTGTACGATGGATCGCATTATAAACACAATAAAATACCGCATAAAATGACATGTGGCTTAGTTTCCGTTCAAAGGGTGGCCGCTTAATACAGGTAAAAATTGCAAAGAAAGACAAACATAGGACTGCTACAGGGTGGCCGCGGCCGCTTAATAGAGGTGGCCGCCTAATACAGGTAACAAATACAGCGTTTGTATGAGCGAAAAATCGGGACTTTGAAAACTGGCCGCTTAATAGAGGGTGGCCGCTTAATAGAGGGCCGTTATATACAGGTTCGACTGTACCAATTTTTATTTCCGGTTGGCACTCGGTAAGCGACTTAAAAGGCAGAGCAAAATAGCATGTTCTTTTGAGAACAAGCCATATGTAGAATATTCGATGTCACTTTTAACGTGATTAGTAATACGAGTGGTTTTAATTAGCCCCACGCAGCTATCAAGCGTAGTGAATACAAGCTGAAATTAAAGCTTTGACCGAGTCGAAGTTCCCATATGACTAAAAAAAAGATCGCCGGATTGACTCCTTTCATAAAATAGAAGTCCGTATATGGGTGAATATTTTAAGTTCGTTTACCTACAGGTTGCAACTAATTTGATTGAACCTGCACTTGCAATGAGAACACAACGTGCTCGGAAGACTGGCACCGGTAGCATAGTATTGGCTGACCCGTGTACTTAAAAAATAACTCGAGCCCTTGAGTGACTAATTTGCGTGGCACTGCCTTTTGTAAACGTGTGAATTCTACGACACGGATGCCGTTTTCGATGTGCTTGTAGCCCGTGGCTTTGAAACAAAGCCGGCGGACTGCTCGCGCTTTCGCTTTTGTGCTATTTTAAAACAATTAATCATTGCTATTACAGTTTCATTATGCAGGGCGACCCCGTAGCTGTCCAAACGATGTCTGTGATTGGCGAACGATACAATTGATATACCACTTGAACAATGCCCCTATCCCTAATCCCGATCCCAGCGGGACAAATCTATTGTTTTCTTAGCGAATCACAGACATCGTTTGGACAAGTGCTGGACTACCCATTATGCAACAGTACGCAAAAGACGTAAAAATTTTCGCCATTGAACGCTTGCCGCAATTCCATTCAACCGTCATCATTATAAGCCAAAAAATCAACAAAACTATGATTTCTTCACCATACTATTGCACAATCAAACCGTAATAGCAATGAATAGAAAAAAACGCAAAGTTCATGCTATTTTGCTCTGCCATACCGCTCATATTAAAACACAAACTTTCCTGTCCCATTTAACTTTCTTAAAACGTCTCCATTAGTAAAATACACCGTTAAATTCGGCCGTCAAGTGCTAATGAGATGAAGTTAAGTGTCATGTTCCAATGGTTAACCAATGGACTGATCACTTTACCATTTGTACCAATGGTACCAATGGACAAATCATTTCTGCAAGGCTCTCAAGTGTTAATGAGATGCAGTTTACACTTGCTATACCAATCGCTTGAGGAGCTTACCATTCGTACCAATGGTACGAATCGTAAGGCCTGTTTGCAATGGTAATCTTTTACCAATGGTGACGATTGGTGAGGGTGTTTACACTAATCGTATACCAATGGAACCAATGGTACCAATCGACGAATCGTTTACGCTCGGCCGTCAAGTGCTAATGAGATGCAGTTTAGTGTCATGTTCCAATGGTTAACCAATGGACTGGTCACTTTACCATTTGTACCAATGGTACCAATGGACAAATCATTTCTGCAAGGCTCTCAAGCGTTAATGAGATGCAGTTTACACTTGCTATACCAATCGGTTGAGGAGCTTACCATTCGTACCAATGGTACGAATCGTAAGGCCTGTTTGACAATGGTAATCTTTTACCAATGGTGACGATTGGTGAGGGTGTTTTCACTAATCGTGTCTGTTTGTGTATATTGGACATGACTGACTGTCGCCTATCGTCCACACTAAAACGTCCGAAAATGCTGAACGGAGACTTTCAAAAACGGCTTCAAAAGTGGAGACTTTTGAAAAAAAAGCGTCACATGCCTCTAGTTTGGACAGGTGAAAACCAACACGGTATCCCCCGTAAAAATAATGAGTAGCATTACTTGCAAAGAGCAACTTTAACTTATCGATATCATTAAATCAGCTCGCCACCGGGATGGTATCTTCCCGTGGTGCTTTGTTGCACCATAACTGAAAAAAAAATTGGCGACCGCGAAAGGGAGTAAAAGGGGGAAAAGTGCCAAAGAGGCTT
This sequence comes from Cladopsammia gracilis, assembly GCA_022457155.1. Taxonomy (NCBI): domain Eukaryota; kingdom Metazoa; phylum Cnidaria; class Anthozoa; order Scleractinia; family Dendrophylliidae; genus Cladopsammia; species Cladopsammia gracilis. The sequence continues at coordinate 25,959 of JAJGOT010000986.1, forward strand.
AGGGTTAGGGTTAGGGTTAGGGTAACCCTATTGGATACAGAAGCTTACGAACTGGAAAAATTCTCACTGCGCCGCTGCTTTCATATAATTTTGAGTCTTCGTTCCACTTCGTTAAGTAGCCTGAATTAATGATATCCGGCACTAGAGGTTACAGATTGTAATGATGCGAGCAGATGCTGGGCAGTAAAACATAACGGAAACAGTAAATGTACATGCAGATTTTGATAATTTCATAAATTTATTTATTGGGTCAATTACCATCATTTTCGAATAACATACCATTATAAGTAGTTCTTTGTGATCCATTGTTCAATCGGTAAACTCTGAGCACGTAACAACGCTGAAAAACTCATAAAAAGAACATTGCCTTCCCCGTGAAATGTCACCGTAAATCGTTCGTGACCTTGATGAATGCTCTTTATGATCCATTGTTCAATCGGCAAACTCTGAGCACGTGACAACGCTGAAAAACTCATAAAAGAACATTGCGGCTAAATTGCAGAATACCCCGCAAATGATATGCACCTTATTGAATAACAATAGTGCCTATTGTTTCATGCCTCGTTCTTTAAAGAGTTCCGACTAGATGCATATTATTTGCGGGGTATTCTGCATTTGCTCCTGAATTTGGCATGATATATTTGCAAATAGAAACACTTACTTTGAAATCGAAGAAGAGAAGCGAGCAATGGACGGCGATAGACTCATCCAGTGCAAGGCGCATCTAAGTTATGATGACACCGCTGGACGTACGCTTGCTCAAAATCATCGTGGCAAACAAAAATCGAGATGCTGCTCGCATAAGATAACGCACGGAACCCAAGGAACCACAGGCGAACCAAAGATTAGTGTGCTGCTCGCCTGAGGGCTCGCAGCAATTATTTCAAGCTGCTCTTTGCATGTAATGCTATTCATTATTCTTGAGAGGATATCATGCTGTGAAAACGGAGACGTAAAAAGCGTCACATGCCATCGGTTCCAGTCCAAATCGGAGCATCCAACAACGTGCGACACATGCGTAATCCCAGGTCCCAGTCGTTTTCATCGTTTTCGAGCGTTTTAGTGTGGACAGGGTGAAACGATACGAAAACGCTAGTGTGGACGAAAATATTTTGTTTCTTTTTCGCCGAAATGAAAGCGGAGACTTTTGAAAACGCATTAGTGTGGCTGGGGCCTGAGTAATGAGGGACGAGTTTTCAACGGTTTTTAGCTGTTATTTCCAGACTCGCTAAGCTAATACCATAAATAAAAACCCATTGAATGAATTGAAGTAAAAACAAAATTGGAAAAGAATGGCAAACATACCACTTCAAAGAGGTACACCATGCATTTTGTGAATCACCACTCCCCGGCGCCATCACTGGGCGGATAATAGTAGTCTTCGTATAGAGAGCCTCGTATTTTTTCATTCCTTACACGTTTTACTGATCTAACTAATCACTGAGTAATTTTCTAGCAACATCAAACACTATACCCAGCGAAATGGCTAGATAGTCTAGTCTGGTGAATGATCCAATTAGAATAATGCAAAATCATGATCACGTCTTCTGTAAACTTATTCCCAGAATTTCATGTTACAGCCAGTATTATTCCGACTCACATCACACAGATATTTATATCCCGTGTATCAAGTGTTGCGTGAACGTAGCTAAATGTAGTGTTTGTTTGTTTGTTCATTTCTACTCAATGCCATGTCCTCGAAGAAAGAGAGTAAGGCATCCGATAAACGCAAAAGGGATCAGGACGATTCTGAAGGTTGACTAATCGTATTTCAGTACTTGTTAAAAATCAATGTAATAGCTATTTTACCTTATAGCATTCGTGTAAACATTACAGAACTTTACAAATTGAGATTGGTTTTCTTAGTATGAAGCTTTATTAATAGTTCTTTACTTGTTTTACACTCGGACTCATAATGAGCTATAATCATTTTTGCACATTGGTAATTTTCTCAACATCTAGACTTAAACTTTTAAAACGACTGTATGCCGCTTATAGTCTAGATGGAAGTCTTCAAGACTGCAAAGTTTTAAAAAAATCTGAGGGTGTTTTCGAATAAAATTGGGTTGAATATTTTCCATTAAAAAATTAAAAATTCGCATAACTTTCTGTTAATTCGTCGATGCCAGCATTTTCCTGGCAAATTGAAACAATATTTTTATTGCTGCGAGCCCCCAGGCGAGTAGCACACTAATCTTTGGTTTGCCTGTGGTTCCTTGGGTTCCCTGCACCTTATGTTATGCGGCAGTCTCGATTTGTGTTTGTCACGATGATTTTGAGCAAGCGTACGTCCAGCGGTGTCATCATAACTTAGATGCGCCTGGATCTGAATGCGTCTTCCTCCGTCCATAGCACGTTTGCTCGCTTCTATATTCTTCGATTTCAAAGTAAGCGTTTCTATTTGCAAATGTATCATGCCAAATGCAAACTTATTTGTTGCTGGAAGCATTCATCAAGGTCACGAACGATCTAGTGACATTTCACGGGGAAGGCAATGTTCTTTTATGAGATTTTCAGCGTTGACGGTTACGTGCTCGAGTTTGCCGATTGAACAATGGATCACAAAGAGCATTCATCAAGGTCACGAACGATTTAGTTGGCTTACTGTATTTTGCGAAGCGAAACGAAACGAAACGAAACAAAACGAAACGAAATGAGATCTGTATTTTGCGAAACGAGCTCCTCGTCGACGGCCACCGTATTTAAACTCTTTCTTTGTATTCGTAGACGTCTTTCGTAAACAATTCTTGATAGTTACATTTCATGGGGAAGGCAATGTTCTTTTATGAGTTTTTCAGCTGCGTTGTTACGTGCTCAGAGTTTGCCCATTGAACAATGGATCACAAAGAGCATTCATCAAGGTCACGAACGATTTAGTGACATTTCACGGAGAAGGCAATGTTCTTTAATGAGTTTTTCAGCGTTGTTTAATACGGTATATATAATGGTATGGTAATTGACCCAATAAATAAATTTATGAAATTATCAAAATCTGTATGTACATTTAGGCCCCGACCCCACTAATGCTTTTCAAAAGTTTCCGTTTTCATCTCGAAGAAAACGAAGCAAAATATTTTCGCCCACTAGCGTTTTTGCATCGTTTTCACCTGTCCACACTAAAACGGTCGAAAACGATGAAAGCAACTGGGACCGGGGATTGCGCATGTGTTAATGATGATAGATGCTCTGATTTGGACTGGAACCGATGGCATGTGACGCTCTCAGTACGTCATCGTTTTCAAAAGTCTCCGTTTTCATCTAACCACACTAGAGATTTTACGTCACCGTTTTCAAAAGTCTCCGTTTTCACCTGTCCACACTAGAAACGAAGCGTTTTCAAAACGATGCGTTTTCAAAAGTCTCCACTTTTGAAACCGTTTTCGAAAGCCTCCGTTTTCATCAGCGTTTTCGGGCGTTTTATTGTGGATGATAGGCGAAAACGCATCAAAATGTATGCGTTTTCGAACGAAAACGCATTAGTGTGGTCGGGGCCTTACTGTTTCCGTTATCGGTTTTACTGCCCAGTATCTGCTCGCAGCATTATCATTACAATCTGTAACCTCTAGTCATTTATTATTCATGTACCATAAAACTATATTCCTTGAAGGTTTCATCCTGTTTGCTTCACTAGATTTCAGTTGATGTGATCAAAAGCAATGTCTTAAATATGTTTATTTTACTCACAAATGTAACACTTTTGTTAGGGCACAGGAAACCCAAGCGTAATGTTTGCATATTAATGATATTTGAAAATATAAGACATTGTATGGAATTTCGAATTCAACGTTTTAAGCAATATATAAAATCAAAATTGCTGAATAAAATCGTTGAAGCATTTACTGGTGTCGTATTCTATCTTTATACAGTGTTTCTACGCTATTTGAACGATTTTTAGTCCATTTATCTTACCTTGTATAATATAATGGAAAGGAAGGAGAGTTCGGAGCTTTCGGCGCTCGACACGTGTCCACAAATGGCTCATTTTTCGCACAAAAATAGGTGCTGCTCCCATTCTGACTGGTCGTCCTCACAGTAGAATAACGTTAAATTGCATTTCTTCGAACAACTTGAACATCCCTTGTTGATTATGACGAATAAGCCGCTCCACAAAATCACATAGCACTGCAAAATAGGCGCCAGAGAGCGTGAAGGGCAGAAGAGACCACTGTGCGCGGTCAACACTGGGTACCAGAGTAAAATCAAACCCCACAGGAAAGGGAACGTTCAATTTTGTCAACCTGTCATTTTTGTTGCGCCTACCATCCGGTGAGGACCAAGTTGTCATTAGGCTGGTCATGCTTTCGACGTTAAAACGGTCTCTTGAAGAGGAGGAGACAAGGAAGAAGCGACGGAAAACGGACCGTGTATCTGTTTCCTTCTTTACGTCTATTAGTAAAACATTTACCAACATTACATTTACATTGAGCTCGGTTCAGCTCTTACGCTTTTGCAAGACATTAAATTTTTTCTTTATGTAATAAGGGCCTGGTCGCACTACAGTCAAAAACAAAAATTAGCCCGTGCAAAAATCGAGGAAAACAAAAGAAACCGTTCCGGTGGGACACGCTTTTTTGTAGAATGTGTTTGTTTTTGTCATAACACGCAAATATAATCTGCCAAATTAATTTCAGGCACCCACGTGCAAATGTTTTTTGTTTTACTGATACCGATATAAAATAACATTAATTTTTGTAAACAAAAAGCACGCTTTTACCTCGAATAGCGTATGGCGTGTTTCACAACAGTGACAAAGCACAATTCAGTTGCACGGTTTACGTTTTCACAAAAAAATAAAAACAATAAAATGTCAATTGACATTTTACCGTTTTTACTTTTTCAATCTTTTCTTCCTTGTCTCCTCCTCTTCAAGAGGCCGTTTTAACGTCGAAAGCATGACCAGCAGAATGACAACTTGGTCCTCACCGGATGGTAGGCGCAACAAAAATGACAGGTTGACAAAATTGAACGTTCCCTTCCCTGTGGGGTTTGTTTTACTCTGGTACCCAGTGTTGACCGCGCACCGTGGTCTCTTCTGCCCTTCACGCTCACTGGCGCCTATTTGCAGTGCTATGTGATTTTGTGGAGCGGCTTATTCGTCATAATCAACAAGGGATGTTCAAGTTGTTGGAAGAAATGCAATTTAACGTTATTCTACTGTGAGGACGACCAGTCAGAATGGGAGCAGCACCTATTTTTGTGCGAAAAATGAGCCATTTGTGGACACGTGTCGAGCGCCGAAAGCTCCGAACTCTCCTTCCTTTCCATTATATTATACAAGGAAAGATAAATGGACTTAAAATCGTTCAAATAGCGTAGAAACACTGTATAAAGATAGAATACGACACCAGTAAATGTTTCAACGATTTTATTCAGCAATTTTGATTTTATATATTGCTTAAAACGTTGAATTCGAAATTCCATACAATGTCTTATATTTTCAAATATCATAAATATGCAAACATTACGCTTGGGTTTCCTGTGGTTAGGGAAGCGTTTATTTAAAAACTAGTCGATGAAATGTTTTTAAAATCTTGTGATCTAACGTTTAACATGTAATACACTATCTCTGTAAATTTCAAGTGCATTGAATCATTTTAAGGGCGCGAAATAATATTTTAAGTATAGGAAACTTCTGCATTCGTCTTCCAAAGTTTCATTGCCGTATTATTTGTTGACAGCTGGTTTATTTCAGAACTTTTTCTTTTGTCTACATTCTACATATTTGTGCGCTTTTGAAACAACACGTTTGCTATGCCTCGCTGCTGCCAAAGCGATCGTGAAAATTCTTTTGATAGCACAATAGCAATTAACATAAGGCTGCGGCCACGCACGTGCAACACGTTTAAATGTGGGTTTGTGTTGAAGGAATGGCAAAATTGTTGATTCAAAAGCGCACAAATATGTAGAATGTAGACAAAAGAGAAAGTTTTGAAATGAACCAGCTGTCAACAAATAACACGACAATAAAACTTTGGAAGACAAATGATAAAGACCCCTATACTTTTAATTTTATTTCGCGCCCTTAAATGATTCAATGCACTTGAAATTTACAGAGAGAGTGCACTACATGTTAAACTTAAGATCAAAAGATTTTAAAAACATTCCATCGACCAGTTTTTAAATAAACGCTTCCCTAACAAAAGTTCTACTTCTGTGAGTAGAATGAGCATATTTAAGACTTTGCTTCTGATCACTTTAACTGAAATCTAGTAAAGCAAACAGGATGAAACCTTCAAGGAATGTAGTTGTAAGACACATGAATAATATATGGTGAAAATATTGTATTAATTTGTCAAGAAAAAGCTGGCATCGACGAATTAACAGAAAGTAATGCAAATCTTTCAATTTGGTATGGAAAATATTCAACCCAATTTTATTCGAAAACGCTCTCATAGAATTCTTTTAAACTTTTCAGTCTTGAAGACCTACATCTAGACTTTAAGCAGCAAACAGTTTTTTAAAAGTTAAGGTCTGGATGTTGAGAAAATTACCAATATGCAAAAACCATGATGTCATCAGATCGTTGTTATGGTAACACCGATGTCAATCAAATCTATTTTTTTGGAAAGTTCATTTCATCTCTAGTTTATGTGTGAAGCAGCTTGCCTGACCGAGCTCAGACAGTGAAGTATCAGCCGTTCAAAGTTGGGATGTTGTGTCGCCAAGAAACCCAGTCAAGCCACTTTAATGGAAGTTTGATTCTTTTTAGCTCTTACAGATCCTATGTCGCCGATTCTGTCGTGGAAATGGCAAAGATGTTTTAGTCTTGAGAGGGTCTAAAAAAAATCCATTTTTGGATCAGAAAGGCTCTCTTACCCATAAGATAATTAATGAATTTAATTGTGCCACAAGTTTTAGTGGCTATTTCTGTTACTGCTTCTGCGTCAGTTGCAGTGATGTTAAGTTTGGTTTGGTGATGATACTTTTGTTGTGCTTTATGGACATGCCCATGTACTATGACCTCTACTGTAGTCTGGAAAAACTGAACGGATCAATATAGGAATGGCGCCAGAGTTTCATTCTTTTCCGTGATAAATACCTCCATGCTGCTAAGTTAGGCCTTCCTTCCACACTGCCATTTTCTTGCACTCTACATTTAAACAAATATGATAGTTTCAAGTTGCGCTCAAGTGGTGTGAGTTATACAAGGGCTTGAGAGACTTTTTATATACTTTTACAGATAACGAAGATGATCAATAAGCTATAGGCTATGTTTGATTTAGAACGTCTTAGGGCCAGACGTGCCTCAGTCACTGCTAATGGTGGTATAATTGATGGCCAAAGAAAGTTCCAGGCCAGTCGAAATCTGACAGGGCAAAGGACCGTTTTATCAACTGAGTATTGATGAGGTAAATTGACCACCGTAAAAAGTTAAGATTAAAAAAGCTGACGTTTCCAGCGCTAGTCCATCTTCAGAGCAAATGAAGGAGAAAGAATCAAATTATTTTGACTCCACTACACAACAGCAAAAGACATAGTGTCAAGGCAAATAAGTTTACTTTGGAGGGGCTTGGCGAGAACCAACCCTGCAAAGCATGTAGAATGACAAAGAATTGGGCGAAGCGTCGATAGAGGGCCTAGAGTCCAAGAGACTTGGAAACTGCAAGTCTTTTTTAAGTCATCATCCACATAGGTGTCTTTGGCTTGAACAGACTTCTAGCGGCCGTGTCTTTAAAACACCTTGTTACTAGCCTCATCATTTGCAGCGGTAGTGGCCCCTCCCGAACGCAGGGAATGTAAACCGAAACTGGACGGGTCAACCCCGATGCTTTTCAGGTTCCGCGAAATGCTTTCCTAATAGTAGTGTAACTGATAGGCTTATCCTGAGTGGGGCGGATGCGAAAATGAGTAATACACCTCTTAAGTAACTTAACAGGACAGGCGGGGCCAGAAAGCTCCGAAATTATCACTTCATCGCCCCTACGATGTTGGTCATTCTTGCTTTTGAGGACTTTAATGACCATGAAACCCTCGTAAAAGAAAATATCATTCCTCCTGATTGTGGATACGCCGTCAAACCTAAAGAAACCGGCGAAGAACAAAACGTACAAAGTAGCATTGCGTAAATCAACAGGGTTCTGGAGATTAGCCTGGCTTATAATATCATGAATCAAAGTGGAAGAAATGGGCTCTTTACGATTGACGATGCCGGTACCCAGGATTCTTTTAGACGCAGACCTAATCGCCTTGACCCTGGGTTATCCGTGGGGGAAGGGATACCCACTATTCTGTGGTCCCATTTAATGACATAGATAGCGGAATCTATGGCAATGGGAGAATGCGAAACTCCAATAAGGTTTCACAAATATAGGAAGGTCTGGGGTGCCGAAAATTGACTCGGAGCGCAACGAGGTCAAAATCTAAGGGTCTAGAGTCAAAGAGAGAATTACCGGCCCTCCCTGGGATAAATAACCCTTAGAACTTTGGCAAATAAACCCAGTCGACAACAAAGTTATCCCAGTGCACTCCACCTCTGGTACAAGCATTCCAGAAAAAGGATGACTTCCATAGGGGGTGAACAAGGGTTCCCTCAGCTCTAGACAGTTCCATGTGTCTGACGACTCTGATAATGACGCAAACCGGGGGGCAAAACCAATTGCTCTCGTAACCCCAATTCTGAGAAAAGGCGTTAACAGCCTCAAATCCGGGCTGAAAAAACCGAGAGTTATATCTTGGCAACTTGTTGACGTTGTAGTTACAGGCGAACCTGTCAATAGTGTGCGGACCCCAGAAGTAATTGAGCCTTTGAAAAATAATATCATTGAGGCCCTTTGTAAAAATAAAAGGAGCTGAAGAAAGGCCAAACATAAGCACGCAAAATTGAAAATACCTAAAAGTCCCGGTGCCGAAATCCTAGGCGAACACAAGGAATTTGCCGTGTTCGGCAAAAATTTCAATGTGATGGTAACCGGACTTGAGGTCAAATTTGAATAAATAGAAGCCCTTGTCAAAAATTTGAGTGGCCACGGACAAGTCTTCACACTTGAATTTCAGTTTATAGATGAAAGCGTTAATGTGCCTGAGATCCAAAATTAACCTTTGTTTGCCTGAGCGGCGGGTAGAAACGGAAAGCCGATTAATGATGTCTGGAACGCAAAACATTTCTTCAACGAGGTTGAGATAAAGAAGTTCATTAACAGCTTCAGTCACAAATGAACTGTTGGCACGTGCGGAGGCATTGTTGGCTTTGGAAAAAGGCGTGGGAAGCTGGAAGAGGGGAATTTTTTAGCCCTGGCTAGTGACATTCAGAATGAACTGAGAAACTTCCAAGGAACACCAGAAATCAATACATTTAGAAAACCTTCCTCGAACTGAAAGTTAAAGAGAAATATCAACAGAACTCCCAGAGTCCTTAAAAGCGTCAAAAACTAGCGGAGTATTAAGGTCTGAAGAAACTGGTATAACATCGAGACTCTCTTGATCACTACTGAGACTTTCCGCTTCAAAAATTACCACAAAGAAAATTAGAATAGACTGCACCTGAGTGTGGTCCTTTCTCTAGTCATTCTGATGCTGGAAAAGCTTGCTTGGACATTGCTGGGCAACAGGAACGCCAATGACCGGGCTTTCCACATTGGGCCAACGGGTAGGAAAAACAGGAACGCTGGACATGAGTGGCTGGGTTGCAGCTGTATGTTTGAAGTCGAAGCAGGCGCGACAACTGGCGAAGATCTGCTACTCACGAACGGAAATGTGGTCTTCTTCTTCTTGCGAGCATTATGCGCTACACGGGCGCGCCTTAATTTCAGCGCTGTAAATCCGTTTCTCGCTTCCGAGTCTCACCAAATCGTGCTGTTTGTATTCTTCCACGGTAGCCCAGCCGAACTCAGACTTGTCCGCTAAAAGAATAAGTTTCTGCCTTTTACCGATCAGTTTCTCACCTTCTTCGAGATCCGATTTGACTTTCTACAACTGAGCATTCTTTGCAGTGGACTTTGCGCTATCAATGGCTTCTGCTAGTTTGTGGTTGAAGTTAAACTGATCTTCGTGAGTTTTCCTTTTGAACCTATGCGGTTCGTTGAACTTTAGTTTCTTAATCTCTTTCATCTGCTGTTCGGCCGAATTTTCGTTGGCGCGCTTGATTTCTCTGACGGTCCCTGCGAGCAAATATTTAAAGGAGGCCATTAACTGCTTGTTGTTCTCTCGTATGAGGTCGGAAACTTGATCTTTACTGACCGACATGACACAAGAAGCAAACTACGCGAAGACAGTCGACGAAAAAATTAAGGACACCAAACGAAGGTTGGTTCTGAAGCCTAGATGAACAACACGTGATATACACTACCTTTTATACCTCAGTTTGATTACCCCGTGGTGCCCCTGGCCTAGAACTCAGGGTCTGTCGTATCTCGTATATTTATTTCTGTCTACTTCGCAAGCTCATTCGTCAGAAATTGCATTTATGTTTCAATCCCCTACCAACGTAGTCTCACATGCAGCCGTTATTTGTCTCGTCACGCAACGCTCCTCCCCACTAACGGCTGCTCAAACCTGGACCACATTCCTTTGCAGATTTAAGCCAATCACAGTTGCAGTGCCATTTTCGGAACTTGCTCGCGCCAAATTCTCTACGCGTGACTCGTCCAATCATAGCCTGCGTTTTATCGTTGACTCAGTTGGATGGCGACGCTGAATGAAGGTTTTCGTACAGTGTCGTCAATGTTTAAAATACCCGATCTAAATGTTCACCAGAAGCAGGCCATTCGTACAATAACTGTTGACAAGAAAGACTTATTTGTTAACTTGCCGACGGACATCGGAAAATCATTAATCTACCAAGCTCTCCCGCTCGTGTTTGACCATGATTCCAAACAGACGGGTCACATCGTTGTCGTGGTCTCACCTTTGGTTCGAAGATCGAGAAAGGCGAATATTCTGTCGTGTATGGCTCAACAGAAGCGTGGTTGTTATAAAAGGTGACAGGCATAGCACAAATCCTGCTTGTCGCTAAAAGCATTTTAGCTCAGCTTTAGAATAAGTCTACCCCAAGTACGTGCCTGAGAGATTTTTCCTTTTAGATCAAAATAAAGTTATAACAGGCCTGTTGTTCTAAATGTTTCGAAAATGTTGTCGTTTCTTTGATCTTAGGAAAAAATCTCTAGCTGTGATACTGACAGGAGGAATTTACGGAGGAATTCTATGAGGATTCAAATCTAAAATCAATTCAAATTCTATGAGGAATTTACGGAGGAATTTAGAATAGTACCTTATCCCTTCTTCTGACTAATTAGCATTAAGGTATGGGACAAGTTCTCCCTGTCTCAGGTCCCCGTGGTACTCCAGATCCAACCTGTACGAACCTCTCTCCATCGTCTTAACACTCCCAATCCTAAATTCACCTCCCAAATCCAATTCCCCTCCAATCCCCAACGTGGATAAGTATACATCTACAACTTTACAGAAATACAAACTTTTATTACATGTAAGAGCCAAAAGCTGTAGTGAATCCTGTCAAACTATTTCGTTTCTTGTAAAGCTCAGGAGGCCAACGAAATCCATGGTCGTCACTCGGTCCTCCCGGACACAATACTTTATTCAACTTGAATTGAAAGTTCCGCTGTTTTCGATGTCTTCCTGCCCACATGAGAAAGGATATCAGATATAGGAGTGCCATCTAACACCAACGAAATCGCAGAGCCACTTCTCAAGCCATGAAGGGTAATGTTGCGCGACCCAACTAACACTAACAAGAGGCAGGTACTGAAGATAAAAAGAAAGACTAGCCTGTGCTATGGAAAAGTCAAACGGGGCGGCCCTAATCCCCCCGACGAATTTAATGGACGAAAACGGTATATGCCGCAAGCGAACTGTCAATAGGTCACAAATGGAGATATAAGCCTGTATCGCCGTAACATGACAATCAAATTATTGTTTCCACAACGTATGAAGGCGAATAAATTGTTCGAGCCACCCCGCAGTGTTTTCGTATACATATGGTTGAACAGGAGGCCCCCTCACTGTGGAAATATAGAATTTCTTGGGTCTCCATTCTGCCTAAATCACCCGCTCGGTCCCCAGCAAAAACCATAGCTTTAAAGAAGGCTTGACTCCGAGCTAAAACGAAGATCTTCTTAGAAACTAAATCCGGTTCGTTCAATCGACTGCGCCAGGATAAGATCCGAGATCGCGATCAGGTCACTCAGCAAAAAAGGCTCCGCTTGTGAAGGGGAGACCCTGGCCTGAAGCTGTTCTGCCCTTACCGATGTGAGATAAACCTTCACCGTTCTCGATGCTGCGGGGTTACCATAACCGGGAACACCTGAATTATCCGAACCTCACCCTTGCGCGGTGAAGATCGCTCTGAGTTTTCTTTTAATTAAGGCCAGGAGTCCACAGTCCCAAATACCAATCGCGTCGGCCAAGGGCACTTAGAAGGCCTCTTGGTCCCAAAGGCAGGACACATGTCTACATGCACTTTCGTTTTACTTCCATGATCCTTCCAGATTAGAAAACGGATAACATCATCTGGGGTAGCTGAGTGGAGATCTCGAGGCGGCGACAACTTCTGCAAATATGTTCCAAACTCTCTCTCCAAAGACGACTCTTGGCTACAATATGGAGTTGACTGTTTTCGTCTCAGTAAGTCTTCCCTTCGAGCTTCAATCCGTGGATCGGAAGGTCTACAGGAGCTTTCAAGGACTGAGACGAGGGTGGACCTGTTCCACATCTAGCATGACCACACCGTTGGCAAAATCAAAATCCCTCATCGTTAGGGTAAAAACAGCACGGACAGCCGACTGCCGGGACAAACAGTCTTGGGACTCTGGGTAAAGAATGTGAGAACAGAGGAGAAGAAAATGACCATTTCCACCTCCAAACTCCGTCTAGACAATTTGCCAGCATCTTGGTGACAGCATAGCGTCGTTACGAGACAGCTTTCGTGGAAACCAGTCCGCCACATTATTTTCTCACAATAAACAAAGTAAAAGCGCTTTTCTACGCGTTTCAAATCCTTGCAACGAGAACCTCTACCATGCCAGGTAAAAATAATAGCCTGGTCACCCCCTTGAATATCGAGGCGGCAATCTCGAACTTCCGGCGGAAGAGATTCTAGAGCTCTGCCACAGCCCACATTTCTTTGACATTGATATTCAACGAGAGAAGGTCCTCCCAAAATCGCCAAATGTCAATTCCCCTGAGTTTGTGTGAATCACCCCTGCCCAACGAGACAATGATGCGTCCGTCGTTAGCTTGAGTGCCACATGTGCCTTCTTTCTCCACGGAATATACTCGGACCAAGAATCCAGGAAACGCTAGCACACTAATTCCTCACGCAGCATGGGTGAAAAGTGGAATTTTGCTTTCCCGAAGCCGCCCCAATAGCCGACGCCAACCCACGTATATAACATTTTGCCCCAGGGAATGCAAGCGTAAACGAAATGCACTTTCCCATAAGCGTTTGGAGAGACTTGACAGGCACCGAATCCCTGCGGGCAGGGAGGCATTCTCCTAACACCGCAAACCTTTGTTTCTTAACATCAGGCATCAAAAACGCCTGCAAGTGCGAATCAGCGAACATGCCCAGGTATGATATCCGCCCAACTGGGACAAGGATGTACTTTGCTAGACCAAGGGAGTACCCCCACATAATTAAAACTCGACAAACAATATAAAGGGAGGCCGCCGCCGACCTCCTACTTAAAAGAGTGTCTCGCAGACTAATAGGGCGGGACCAGAAGCTCTCTTTAGCGAACAGTTCTCCTACCAATCTAACATCGATATAAAAGGACAGGCGACACCGAGGCCCCGAAGATAGCTAACTGCCGCTAAACCCACATACTCTCACAAACTCTTGTGATTTTTCCGTGAGCAGGATGTGGTTATAGCTAACATTATCATCCAATTTAGACATAAGGATTCCGCATAAAGAAATCGTGAAACCTCCGCTAATTTATCTATTGGAAATGGCGTGTCTGCCATCCTTAAATTCAGGAACGAAGCATCAATACACAAGCGAGGTTTCGAAGGCTCTACAGTAAGGGTAAAACAAGCCAAGGAGGTTCCACTGTTCCTCCTTCATCCCACACTTTTACAGCTCCAGTTATAATGCAGGACTGTATTTCGTATGAAATAACCGTTTCCAAGCCTTTACAAGATAGGTGGTTTGAAAAGACTTTCCTTGGTGGAGAAGGGTTGCCGTAATGAGCTTAGTAAACACTCCCTGAAAGGGACGGAGAAAATCTAAAATATTGACTCTTGATAGTTTTCTTATCCTGTAAGTCCTTCAGAATGACATTCCCACGCTTCCAAATGATTGTGAAGTTCCCCTGATAAGAACATGTTCGGGTCCCGAAACTTTACTTCTTAATAGTCGAAATTCACCCTGATAACACCCGTTTGATACTTGAAAAAACGGCGTCGATAGCCGTCACCTCCTCTAGACCTGAGGCCGAGGCTCCATCCGACCAAACCCATTGAATTTTCCTTGTTGCAGCCAATTACTGCACTTTTCTCGGGTGAAAAACATTCCCCCACATTAACGATCTCCCTTATTTGGAATTAAATAAAGAAAAACGAGTAACCAACGGATGGAATCGAAGAAAACCCACTTTACTTTACCCCGACCCAGGCCTAGAGAAGATGACTGCCACTGCCCGACAAGTCGAAGCAACAAGGGATGCCATCGTTGACAATCGCTTGCGGAGTCATCTCTCAGGACCCAGAAATTGAAAAATAGATATAAAACCATAAACCCAACAACAACTTCTGTCTGTTAAGAACGAATCCGATGACACTTTCTCAGTCCTCCGCTTCCTATCTTCATTATCAGTTCTGTAGCACAGGGAACCCACAGTTACCCGTAAGTCATATTCATATTCACTCCCCGCACAGTAAAAGAAAAGTGTACACGTTAACTTACCAACTTTATTTCATGAACAACCTCGTCATAAAAGACAAGCAAAAAATTACAACACTCCTAGGCATATGCCTAGAACGCCAATAACAGCCACGAAGGCTTTCCCGTATATACATATATAACTAAGTTTTTTTTTCCACAAAACCTAGCAATATGGCCATACCGACCGCAGGCGGTAACACTTAATCAGTACAAGCACGCGATCGTTGATTGGAAGGCCCCCCAAAAACATAAAACTAGGTCACATAAGACAATCACGCCTCTCAAAGAACATTAGGTTCACCCAGATACCTATAACGCATATTAAGTTTCCGCTAGACTCATGCAAAATACGCTTCTCAATTGGCATAGACCCTTACTGGGGCTATCTTTCAGTAACTGCGAAAGTAACCTTTTATCTCAACAATGATTTCACAAAGATACTAAACTTACCTCGTCATTGGGCTCACAAAGAAACCCTTTACCTCAACAGAGAATTCCCAAAGATACTCCACTTACTTCGTCATTGGGCTCACAAAGAAACCCTTTATCTAAACAGATAGTTCACAAAGATACTCCACTTACTCCATCAATTCGGCTCACCAAGCAACGCTTAATCTCAACAGCAAGTTCACAAAGAGACTCAACTTACTTCGTCATTGGGCTCACAAAGAAACCCTTTATCTGAACAGTGAGTTCACAAAGATACTCAACTTACTTCGTCATCAGGCTCACAAAGAAACCCTGTATCCCAACAGTGAGTTCACAAAGATGCTCCTCTTACTTCGTCATTGGGCTCACAAAGAAACCCTTTATCTCAACAGAGAGTTCACAAAGATACTCGACTTACTCCGCCATTGGGCTCACAAAGAAACCCTTTATCTAAACAGAGAGTTCACCAATATACCCTACTTACTCCGGTCCGTCAATTTGGCTCACCCAGCAACAAGTAATCTCAATAGCGAGTTCACAAAGAGACTCAACTTACTCCGCCACAAAGAAATCCTTTATGTCAATAGTGAGTTCAGAAAGATACTCAACGCAATTCGTTATTAGACTCACCAAGAACCCTTCGTTTCACCTTACCATAGCCCAGTCACGTAAACATGAGACTAAAACCTCACCTATCGCTTTCAATCTTGGGCCCGATGTTATATACCGTCTGTTGGATCTAAACTCCTATATACAATCATGTCACTAATTAGGTTTCTCTTGGGTATTCAGCATACCTTGCATGTAGGCTCATTAGCATTTTGTTACATAGCGGTGTTAAGTTTTTCTTTAGTTTGTCAGTTTTATTTTCCACCGTTGAGTTCAACGATACGCCTCGTGCAGTACATTAGCCTCTAGCAGAGTTCTCTAGGTTCTTCTACAGCGCCGTAAGCAATGTAAGTGTCCGATTAGTTGTCAGACTTCTGCTTCGTTTCGCTTTTTGCGTTATTAATTGTACATTTTGTAAGTTAGTTATTTGTTTGTTATTTCAGTTTCAACCTCATCTCAACTCATCTCAACTCATCTCAACTCATCTCAACTCATCTAAACTCATCTCATCTTATCGCATCGTACTTATGTCGTTCTTATTCAATTGTCAACTCCGATTTGGAAGAATAAAAAATGAGCGTTAAATTGTTGCCGTGAAGGACATTTGTCTAGAAGTTCGCCTCCGGCGGTTACACCGTCGATATTCGGCGAGCCAAAATGTCTTAACACCCACGCGAACAAAGGCTAAATACAAAAAATCTACCGAATCTAATTAGGAATTCACACGTGCAAAATTCCTACAAACACAACCGAAATAAAAACGCCGCCTAAACTACAACAAACAAGGGTCCGAAAGAAAAATTGAAACGGAAACCGGAGAAATAAATATCTCGCTCGCCCCAACGAACCAAACCATAGCTATTCCCGAAATAACGCCAAAATACACAGAACCAAGAAGCGAACCTGTAACTGCTCCGCTGTGGTTGACGATGAACTCGGAGCCCCGCCACGTGGCTCGGCGAATGTGCTTGTTCCGCGGCTGACGCACTCATCGAAGCGCTACTAAAACCAAGAACTTCGTTTGAAGAAGCTTGCATTTGTGGTTCAAGAGGGAGCACGGCCTGCTGCGGTAATTCTATGGCCACAACAGGAGCAGGCCGTGCTGAAGCAGAATCACTCTGATGTTCCTCCATGGAAATCTTTGCGAACTGACACATTTGCATATATTATTCTACCTTATATAATTCCAATTACGTCATCGCGCGGGATAATGAATATTACATGAGTATGAATACTACCAACGCAGCACCACAGCTTCTTTACAAACGTACCCCTTTATTCATTTTATGTTTTGATTAGTTGCTTTCCGTTTCTTAAAGTTTGACTTGTTAATCGTTCTCTTTCTTTATTTTCGACCGCGGGCGTCAATAAACAAGATGCGTGACCCTGGAGCTATATGTTATGTTAGAAGATTAATTACAAAATGTTTTGTACTTTTTCACAGTGATTAGAGTCTTAAGCCTAGTTCACACTAGCGACATAACGACATAAAGAAAAGATCAGTTTTTTTCCTTATGTCGTTATGTTGTGTTGTTCACACTGGTGACATAAAACATTGATATAAGTTGTTTTATTTAATTGTATGGCCTCGCCGTCATTTCGTTATGCCGCTAGTGTGAACCAGGCTTTAATGTATTATGTAGTGTTTGGGTATTGGATAATTCTAGTTTGTTTGTAGCCTTCGGAAGAAGAATGTTTTCATGATTTGATGGCCGTATGATCAGGGCGTGATTATAATGCTTCTTGTGACGTTAGAATCCCTTTTAAAGTTGGAGTATGTGCTTTGCGGGGAAAATCCGAATCCAGATTTTTGGATTCAAAAACGGATAATAAATCCGTAGAATCCATATTCCATGCAGACTCGTTAAAGCTACGAACCAAAACCTTTTTGACATAGGCAATTTTTGAGCATGGCTAAGCAAACGGGGGGGGGGGGGGGGGGGGGGGGGGGGTACACGGTTCCAAACATGCAGCTTATATTGTGTTTATGGTGTCCGAACCCGCAGTTTGCATGCTAGCGTTTGCTTATTTCACCGCATAAAATACCAGAAACAACGAGAAGAATGGGCGTTAGAAAATCATGGACGTTACAAATCGATCTTGTATCGACCATCCATCGTCTTCTACAGCTTCGTAGAATTATATCGTGTTTAACAACAGCCATGAACAGCTTCAAACCGTTGTTCAGAAGCAAGTTACGTAAAGAAATTGATCACTAACACAACATGCTGTTGCACACTCCTGTACCAATTTCAGTCCGAAGAACCATCGGAATCAAATCAACAACATGAAGAAAAAGAAAGAAAACCCAGCGGAAGGAAACGAAGAATGTCAAGGCGCTTGTGGAACACCTGCTGATGAAAAACCAGGTAATTGATTGAGATGGCTGAGTGGAAAATTGATCAGACGTTCGTATGATCGAAGTTCTGAGCGGTTTGCAATGACTTTCCTTTTACATAAGGGACACTGTCCCGACTGATAAATCCTGTTTTCAAGATTATGACCAGAAGCTTACCTTAGCCTTCTGTTATTGTCTCGAATTGTGTAGAAACAATAGCCAAAAGGGAGGAAAGTAAAATAATACAACTAAAGAGACAAAATAAAGGCTAAAAAAGTCAAAATTCTGCACGAATGACAATTTTGATTTCTTGACCGCCTGCTGTCACGAAATCAAATTTGATGAACTGTTGTTATCCACTTCAGACTCACTTCCATCCTGCACTTTATCTCCAAAGTACTGCTTCTGTTTTGCTCTATAGAATATTTTTATTCAATTATGAGGAAAAATGTTATCTTCTTCTGGGGTAATCTAAGTCCATCTTAATAACAGTTTTGTAGAGAAAGGTTCATACCCCATAGAGGTCGCATAATGTTTTGACTTTGTGATTTCATTATATATTTAAAAAGAGCATGACTGTCATTTTTATCTCGTTAATGCGCATGCGCATTAAGCGAGATTTCGGAATTGAGTACGAAAAAGGGACAAAAGTTGTTAACAAAATTTTGTGGACTTTTGTCCGGGGGGGTTTCTTCTTCCTTCTTTATAGAAGCTATATTAGGGCATTGAGGATATGGTTGGTTAAACCGGTTAGGATTTCAAGAAGGGCGTCACATGCTGCCACTAAACGTTTTGGGGAGCACCCCGGACCTATTGTTAATTTCTCTAGGGTATTGGGATGTCAGAACCTGTCATGAACTTGTCATATCTCACATTACGTTACCGCAAAGGTATTAGTCCTTCTTAAGTTTCGATAACTCTCAAATAAAGCAAGGATCACTTGGACAAACAGCACGGCGAAGTGAAGCCGGATCTTGGAGTAGATCAGGATCAGCAGTAGGGTTTCTTCCCGAACTTATAACTAAGACAATCCGTAGAGTCGATTGTACAATACTTTTAATCTCTTCTAGTTCACGTTTCAGTGTTCACTTTTACAACAGGCGTGTAAGAGCTACTCTCCCCGCACACACCGGGACGCTTGATTTTATACTGGTACATTAAATACTATGATTGATCGTTGCTAGGTGATAATCAAAAAAGGTCAAAGTCTGTCTGGTACTAAAAAGTTCATTGTCTCTTGATATCTAGACTTATCTTTCACTGTCACGCACGAAATATGAACAATACAAACGAACAACAACGAATACGACACCACATCTCTTGCTCATCTACGAATCTCATATATATGATACAGTGCTGCAGATGCAAAGTACAATACATAGGAGAGACTAAACGACATCTCAGCGACAGATTTGGCGAACACAGACGCGCAATCGAAAAAGCCATTAACCAACATCACATTCATCAGCCTACCGCCGTTTCAGATCACTTTACTCTTCCTGGCCATTCAATCAATGACATAGAACTCATTCCCCTTGAACTCATTAACTCTGACAGAGACGCCACTCGTAAGGCCAGAGAAGCATTTTTAATTTCCAAGGGCAAGACTCTTGAACCCTATGGGATGAACAGACGCGATGAAACTTAATATATTTCTATTTTTATAGTAGCTTTTGTAAACGTTTCTACTGTTTTTTTTTTGTTAACCAATCATATCCAATCTTTCATTTGAATCATTTTATATCTTGTAACCGTTTTATTCCATTTTTACTTAGCTCTTTGTAGCCCCTGATGAAGGTTAGTTTTGCCTAACCGAAATATTGGGCAATAAAATACCCTTTATAGCTGTCCGATCAGCCTTGCATTCAGTTTTAAGTTAAGTTTCGATATCTCACGTTACCTATCAGTTTCAATCATTTGTCGTAAAGCCATTGAAGCTGAAATAGGTCAAATGCGTTTTCTTGGGAAACACAGTTTGAGAATTTCACGGTGTATTTTACGAATGGAGACGTTTTAAGAAAGTTAAATGGGACAGGAAAGTTTGTGTTTTAATATGCTAATATGAGCGGTATGGCAGAGCAAAATAGCATGAACTTCACGTTTTTTCTGTTCATTGCTATTACGGTTTGATTGTTCAATAGTATGGGAAAGACGTCATAGTTTTGTTGATTTAGCTACCGTGCACAAGGAAATTTTGCGGTTTGTGTAAACAATGTTTACCCAGCGCCGGAAATTGTGGCCGAAATTAAAGCACTCTAAACCGCGTTGCAAAAAGCCGTGATTAACGCGGTCGAAAGCCTTTTCCTGATCCAGACAATAACAGCGGCCGAAAGCTGTTTATGATTTAGATAGTCGATTGTATCCCGGTGTTAGAAGGAAATTGGCAATATCAGCTGGCAATATGTACGAGAATTTAAAGAGTTTTGTGCGATTAGAAACGTTGAGTGGAAAAGACGTATTTACTTCACTTTTGACGGTATTATTAAGCTTATATTACGACTAGAATTCAAGTTTACGCTTTGCTGTTAGCAGTTTTCACGTTTCGATATCTTCGCTATTTGGTAGAGGGGGCCATTGGGGGGTAGCCCATACCGCAATACCGCAGCATAAAATCAAAAATACCGCAATACTGCAAGGAAAATCAACAAAATACCGATACCGCAGGTATAGATATCAGGCAGGTACAAATATTTTTGGAGGGATGTAGGATAAGCGATCTAGTTACGGTCAGTTGCGCGTTTTACGTAGTCGAAGTAAGACTTACCTCGTAGAATTAGAAGGAACTAAAGCTTTCGCAGCAAATGACCACGTGACACTCTCGTAACAGTTCCAGGTTGCATACCGAAAATGTTAATTGCTCTCTCCCATTATATCCCTTTGTCCTCTTAATACTCCGAATGTGTGGTTCCAGAAAATATCCATACCCCCTACACGGATGGTCTTTCAATTTAGACCCCGGAAAAAATACGGCTAATGGTTTACCTATTCCCGGAATCCGGAATCCGGAATCCGGAATCCGGAATCCGGAATCTTGAGTGTGAAATCCTAAAAGCCGGAATGAATCAAAACATGAAAAATAAATAAATATCCGTTAAATACCCGTTTAATTTTTGGCATATGACATCGCGTGGCGCAGTTTTCCGATTCCTTACTTTACATTTTTACGCCAAAATTTTAACTATAGCGTGACCTGATTGTATAACGCACGCTGTGGTCTAAACTGAGTATAGTGCGACACATCGCGCTTCGTTGTCAAGCACATTCACAGGCTTAGCCAATCTATAAACAGGATAGATGAGAGTGAAATCGTGGCTGCACAAGCGGCCCGTTGAAACGAAGTAGTCGCGATTTTAAATTTGTCACATTCCATCATGAGTTTATGAATGACGCTATTGTTGTATGGTAGAGATTACACATGTCATCTAGGGATCTCTTAGGCTCGATTTTCAGCCGTTTGAGGGAATCCGGTTTTCAGATCCTCCACCCAACGGTATGTACTTGGTGTATCCCTTATTATTTTGTATTTAAACACTTAGTTTTGATTTCAGTAGAAATAAAAGGTAAAAAAAACCAGTAAAATAGGGAATCGAACCCGGGCCGTATGATCTGCTCCATGCACACTATCCACTACACCACCGAGGACCAGCTGCCGGAAACTTTCCTAGCTGTGTTATAAAAGATAATATGCTGCCAGCCCAGACCATATATAAGAACTAACCCTTTCGATACACTGGAAATACTGGAATCAGTGCTTAACCCTAAATACTAAAATCAGTGCTTCAACCCTAGATACTGTAATCCGACCCTAAATTACACTGCAATATATCTAAATACATTACAATGAGGGATACATGAAGTACCATACATTACGATCAGGGATACACCAAATACCTACTTGTAGGCTCCCAACAAGTGGTGTGCGCGAAGGAACGCGGACGCACAAAACGGCGGGTAATCGAGCCTAGGGATCTCTAGAACTGTTATTTCATAATACTATTTGGGGAATGACAGCAACGGTCAGCAAATCATCAGCCTGCCAAATACCGAAATACCGCGCAAAAAAACGTGTTTCACCGAATACCGCAGACCGAAATAATCAAATACCGCATACCGCAGTCTCAGACAATACCGAAATACCGCGTTCAAAAATAAAATTTACCGAAATACCGCACGAAAAATGGTCCAATACCTCGATACCGCGAACACCAATGTCCCCCTCTTGGTAGTTTTTCAAGTTTTGCTATTGGTATTAGATCAACAGCTGGATCAATTCAGCTTGGTTTACTCCGCATTCAGCTGTGAAAGGTTTTGCTTAGTATGAAATTCGAAACATAGATATTTCAGCCCCCCACATCTGAAAACGTTACAAGAAAATATTAAACATCAAACGACATTTAACAGACCGGGCCCTATGGAATATATGAATGATCGATGTTTTAAAATATAAGTGAAGTCGCTTAGCGAGTGACAACCGGAAATCTCGTGAACAGAGTTGCTTTTCCAAGTCGCTTAAAATTAAGCGAGTCAGCTCAATTGAATTGAACTCTCGTTAAATTTAAGGCACGAAAGCAGGTAGCTTAAGCGAGTCGGCAATTAATTTTAGTCAATGAGAAGCCAATTGTGGTCATTTATCCGACAAGGCTGTCAAATCGGAAATAAAACACGCGTTCTATTTTCATGCCTCTCTCGTCGCATATTTGTGTCTTGTTGTACTAGATGTGGTCGCTTAGCGAGTGACAACCAGAAATCTCGTGAAAAGAGTTGCTTTTCCAACTTAAAGTTAAGCGATTCAGCTCAATAATCCATTCATGTATAACATTAACTTATACATCCATTTTTTTTTTCAACTCTCCACAAAACAAAAATCAATGTCCGCTTCACTTTCTGAAACATTTCACATCGATATCGATAACAACATACAACTGCGTTAAATCTTTCCTTTAACAAGCATTTAATTAGCCCATGTAAGTGGCAGTCCCGCTAAAAGCGGTCGCTCGATTTCGCGACCAAAAATAGTTTCCCTTTATTTTTTGCTGGTCAAAAGGCTTTGGTACAAATGTATGAAATACACAATTCTTTTTTTCATATTCATTATTTTTGCCCTGCTACAAGCAAAAAACGAATGCAGGCCGTCTCGGCCCTTTCGACGCCCGGGGGGAGACTCCCATATGAAAGGGGCGGGGATGCTCGTCGGAAATTTTGAATTAAACCCCTAAAGGAGACCAATCTGGGTGTGGCTCAAGCTTTTTTGACTCCTAAAAGAGACCATTTTAAAACACAGACAAATATATTATATTAATGTTTCTTCGCGTGCAACCCTAAACGAGACTTTGACGGCAAAATATAATGGCGTTTTGCCCAGAACACCCTAAGCGAGACCAAAATCCACAATTTACACCCCTAAGCGAGACGACGAGCATCCCCGCCCCTTTCATATGGGAGTCCCCCCCCCGGGTTTCGACGGTGATCGGGAGACTAAAATTCACGGTTTTTGAGAAGCGCGCTACGTAGAAACATCCGTTATGTTGCGTCAGTTTTTTCACATGGTTTGGCCATGTTCTCTCTGGCAGATAGTTTTGCACCAGTGGCATGATTTTCTCAACTGTTTTGTTCATTGTGTATGGCATAAGCTGTACACGTGGACAGGGTCATATCCGAAGTTTAAAACCAAGTGGACAGTTTTGAAAGTGCTAACTCAGTCAGGTTAGTTACTCGAACTTGTTGCTACACTGTGCTGAAGATCCGCAATAACGGCGAAATACCTATCCGCAGTTGCATTTAAACTTTCGGTTTGGTCTCAATCATGCCATTGTTGCGTTACTTTTTCTACGCAGTTGCAGCCCTTGCTTCTTATAGTACCGTCGAAAGGGCCGAGACGGCCTGAATTCGTTTCTTGCTTGTAGCAGGGCAAAAATAAAGAATTTGAAAAAAAAAAAAAAAAAATGGGTATTTCAAACATGTGTACCAAAGCCTTTTGACCAGCAAAAAATAAAGGAAAACTATTTTTGGTCGCGAAATCGAGCGGACCGCTTTTAGCGGGACTGCTACTTAATCGAAAACCTAAACCTAACTAAAGCTGCTTTCCACGAATGCCGTGCCTTAACGTACTTCTTTAATTAAACGCTTAAATAACCCAAGGGACTCTGCTTGTCTTATATCACGAGAAAGACTGTTCCAAAGGGTGGCGCCACTATAGCTAAAGCTATTCTTATAACAGTTTGTGCGCATGCCTCTCTCGTCGCATATTTGCGTCTTGTTGTACTAGATGTGGTCGATTAGCGAGTGACAACCGGAAATTTCGTGAAAAGAGTTGCTTTTCAACTCGCTTAAAGTTATTAAAGCGAGTCAGCTCACAGGCAGCCCACGCTCACGTCACGAGAAAGCGAACGGTTAATTATTAACGGTGTGTGAGACGGGACGTGACCCTTCGATGAAAGCGGTATTGGGTTACACGGCGGCCGTTTTAAAAATTTAAAGACTTTGTATGGGGAAAAAATAACGTAGATTTCGAACGCTTAATAAAGCGAAATTTAGGCATTAATTCAATAAAGTGATTCTATTGAACTCACCTCTGGTGTATTCTTTCGTCCTTCGGGGTATTTCAAGCCGTTTTGGGTTGTTTTGTCACCACTGTTATTCCCTTCATAAGACGGAGTCCGTCTTATGAAGGGAATGACCACAGGTAGCCCAAACTCAAGTGATGTTCACCGGTAACTGTTGCGTAATAGCGAATTTATAAGGATTTGTATGGGGAAAATTCACTTCGAATTTGAGCATAAAATTAGGAAAGATATTTGAATTAAACTGGCTCACCTGAACTTATTTGTGTGTTTACTTGTGTCTTGAGTGGTTTTGGGGTCGATTCGAAGCGATTCCAGCGAGTTTTAGTTCAACTGTCTTTTCCTCCCTAAAAGAGTCTCTCTTTTAGGGAGTTGAGTAGAGTTTCTACACTGGATAGACATCTGCCGTTGGGATCTCTAGTCTGTTGGAAAAAAAGGACTTACGGTTTATTTGATAACATAATGCCCCGAAAAGTGAGAAGAGAGAATTTGAGGTGAGCAATTACATTGTACATGGAACGTGATTTTCTTCTATCGCGATCGTTCATTGTTCTTTCAAAGATAAGATTTGCTGCTAAAAGCATAATCAATTTTGAATGACACAGGCTGGAAAACTTCAATTTTAATTAAATGGGAAATAGAATATGATCTTTATGTCAACAATCACTTTGACCGAGGTCATGTCAAGGATGCTTTTGTATTTTTTTTACACAGGAAAAAATGAAGTGGCATTTATTGAGATAACTTATAATGCATTTGTTAAAAAATTGGGTACACGGCAGTTAATTTGGGATAATACAGATCATTTGGAACCTATTTACGCATCTCTTTCCAAGCTAGCGATGCAAACATCTTAGTCATATAAGAAAGATACAAAAAATACTTTTTTCTTTGCCTCTGGGCACAAGTCATGAAATGTTTTCTTATCGCTTGAGGGCTAATAGATTGGAAGTCCGATGATCGGATTTCAACGTGCAGTCTCGTCACATAATTTGTTGAATTTAAAGTCAAAATTTACATTTCTTGAATCCGTTTTTCACTCCCTAATGTAACATTGCCTTGTATTTATTGTATTTGAAGCCCGCAAAACGTTCAAACCACGTTTACCGCTGATTTCACCGATTTTTCATATCCAAAACACATCACGCTCCGTGGGTGGGGGGGGGGGGGGGGATACTTGACCAATATTTGGGTATAGGGGTGCCGCTGAGGGTCTGAGACCCTGACCCTGTTTAGGACAAAAAAGAAACGAAAATACCTACCCTGTGTAAAACAACACCCTCTATGTTAGGACCCTGTCTAGGACACGACTCGTGCGTGGTTATTAATCTGAGCTTTAAAAAAATTGTAGACGGATCTGAAACGAAAACGACTTCACCTTCGCATGAACATGCTAATCACGACAAGGGAAGTCACCACAAGCGCTACGTTAACTGGAACCATACCCTGTTTAGGACAGACTCGCGTTAAATTATATACCCTGTTCAGGACAAAAATGCCAAAAACCATACCCTGTCCAGCGGCACGTCCCCGTATAGGTCATATAAGGGAGTACCCCCCCCCGGTCACGCTCATTCAAAGCCTTTGAGCTGACAGCAAACTTTGTCTGAGTCACGTACCCCTTCTTTCACAAAATACTAATAAGCTTATAACATGTAAGCCATAACATCTTTAACTTTATACTAATTAGCAGTAGCTAAACCCCCCTCCCCGGGGGGTTCTCCCATATATAAGCTATACGGGTATGTGCCGCTGGATGGGGTCGGGTTTTAAACCTTCTAGGTCTGAGATGGGGTCTTAGTTTTGCCCACTAAGTCTGAGATGGGGTATACTTTTTCCGTTCAATTTTCGAATTAAGTGTTTTGTCATTTTTTCCGGTACATTTTTCATCTGGAACCGTGCCTGTGGAAGTTTCACTCGATTCAATGAGCGTGTATGGGTTTGACGCCTAATTCTGTCAATTTGTGTAAACAAACCCCTTTTTTGTATAAAGAGCTTTTTACCAAATTTAACTGTTTAGTGCTCTTTAGTCTGAGATGGGGTAGCGAAAATAGAAATTTTAGGTCTGAGATGGGGTAGAGGTTCTTAGGTCCCAGCGAAACACCCCCACCTAAAACATTGCGGAGTACCCCCCTCCCCCACGGGCTAAACAACCGTCCGATCAGCCTTGCATTCAGTTTTAAGTCGTATTTATATTACCCTGACAATTAATTACAACAAGAGGCTAGCTGGTAGCCTGTACTCATGCGCTTGCAAAAGAACGTTTCATGGTTTATTTTAACTGGGTCACGCACCCCTTCACTCTCAACGAATTTTGCGTGACATGTAAGTCTTGTTTTGTTTACATAATATCAGATATCATTTATTACGACTGAATTTACAACTGAATTTAAACACGTTTTATTAGCATTTCTTCAAAACTAGCGACAACACAAAGAAAAATTCAATCACAAATTGATATCAACATAAATTCCCATCGAAAAATGTAATTTCTTTTCCGGTAAAGTCCAAATGTTAGTGGGCTTGAAACAAGAACGTGATTACGGGCACGCCGAAATCAAGAGGTCGCGTGTCAACCAATCAGACCAGTGAAAGTCGTCCCGCGGGATACGGGAAACTTTAAAAAAACAAGGTAATTTGTGACTAAAAAAGCGGGACGAAAAGAAACCTTACCGAAACCTTGACTCATGCCTCTATGCGCATGAGTAATTGTATAAGCAAACGCGAACGTCTGATATCGGATGAATATATTTTTTAGATAAATCTTAAACTTAAAGGGTTTCTTTAGTCTTCCTCCCAATTTTCATTTAATTACTCATGCGCATAGCGGCATGAGTCAAGGTTTCGGTAAGGATTTTGTTTCTATTTTTAGCTTTTGTCCCGCTTTTTGTAGTCACAAATTGCCTTGTTTTTTTAAAGTTTCTCGTATCCCGCGGGACGACTTTCACTGGTCTGATTGGTTGACACGCGACCTCGTGATTTCGGCGTGCCGAGTGGCGTGCCCGTAATCACGTTTAGTGTACGCGAACTCGCCCCTGCCTCCCCTAGAAAGTTATTTTTGCCCCGTATTATTATAAAAGGCTTCAGGAAGGTTAAACCAATCAGAATCCGTCTACCGAGCACATGTCTGGGTTTTAGGGGGGACTAGAGAGAATCGGTTTGTCACTCAGAGAAGACTTTCAGATTCAAACAAATATGGCCTCTTCTGTGCTCTACACTTCAATTTTTCAGACGTTCATTTTCTATTACCAAAATGTAAACATGCCTTTGAAGACTTCGAAATGGAAAGAAAGAGTCCTTAAGACGATTTGTATGCCTTTGAAGTGGCGGTTAGAGAACTGAAAGCGATGGAATCGTCCTGTGAGGATCACAAAGCGAGACACAAAGCCCGGCACAAAGCGAGACATGTGTTCCTACAGAATTCATACTCGAAGCTCGAAGCGGCAGACTTTACTAAGAATTTTCAAGCATTCCTGGAAAACTACGGTGAAGAAAATAACATTTTTGAATGTCCATTTACTTTGTAAGAAACATTTCATGGACTGTTTATTTCTGTTATCAGTGAGAATTTTTGCGAAATATCGGCCGCACGAGAAATTCTTTGATTTGCTTGCGTTGCCGAGAGCTTCCTCGATGCGATAATTTAACGCGTTTTGCTCTTGAGACTAATATAATTCGCAGACCCTAGCGCTCCTCGCTGCAATTAGGCTAAATAAATCGCCAAGCCTTCCGGAAACAAAAAATCAATGAATTCTGATGAGCGTTTGACTCTTTTATTCAAGGGAATGACATTTTCTTTCAAGGAAATATGTTTTGACCTTTAGAACAAATATTGTGGAGCGCGCGATCGAACTACATTCCACACGAAATTTGCATGAAATGAAACAATCTTGCCATCCGTCGGTGGGGGGGGGGGGGGGGGGGGGGGGGGGGTTCTTTCTGGAATAACCCACTGCAATGCCCAATGTAATAGAAATAATTCACGGTTTGGGAAGTATTAGACTATAATGCGGGTTTGAACGGGAATCATAAATTAAATATCCAAAGCGAGTACAGAACAAATGGTAGCTTTAATCAACGTGTCTTCCCCGTGTCTTGACTGATGGTGCAGTGTGTGTCACGCAAAATTCGTTGAGGTGGTAGCGGTGCGTGACACGTTCAAAATAAACCATAAAACTTTCTTGCGCATGAGTAAAGGCTGCTGGTAGCCTCTTGTTATTAAAAATCTACCTGTATACATTTATTATTATGGGAATAAACTGTTGCTGTGCCTGACACGCGTTCATACAAGCAAAGCAGAACAAAAGGTCCTGAAGATGACAACGCGAATTTCTTTTTGAGCAAAACTCCTGTCTTTGAGTCTATATTCTGAGGGATACTGATGATATATTGTAAAGTTTGGAGAGTGTATAGGCTGCAATTGGACAAATTAGAGAACTGCTTACTTTCGAGTATTCGTCCAACGGGTATAAACTTTTCTATTACTACCTGCGGCCGGATAAACAGCATTAATAAACGCATCCTTTCAGTAGAGCCGCAATGGACAGATTATCATTTATTTTCACCATCATTGAAACCTGCATTTTTTTGGCCATGGACCACTTCACGGCTTGGTTCTATATGCTTCGTTTCTAACGGCTCAGTAGCCTGCGTGGCAAGCGTTCGAAGGGGAAGGGGGAGAATTGAGGCGCGCGAGAACGCGAAGGGCGCGCGAGGAAAGGGGATTAAGGGGTTTTATGTGTCTTACCCTTGGTGTGACTTGGAGTCTTATATCAATGCATTTATCCCAAACAAAACAAAACAAAACAATCCTGGTCCATTTGGTGTAGATTCGTCTAAAACTATTTGTGCTCCTTATAGGCAAGGAAATAGTGTTTTTTGGTTCTAATGCGGGTAGTCAGTGTGTAGCGATGAGTTTAACAGCTATATTGTATAATTTTAGTTGCATGATAACATATGCGTCAGATCTTATTGAAATTACGAATTTTGGTAATGAGTTGTATACTTATCTTTCTAATTTAACACAAAAAGAATGGCTTATGTTAACTGAAGTTCCTGATGTTGTTTGTATGGGAGAGTTAACTTTCAATTTATTAGAGTATAGTGAAAGTTATTATGGAAATGTACATTATTTAAATGACAGTATAATAGAAGAGAGTTGTTTACCTTTGTTTGAGGCTTTTGAATCGTTATTGCGTGATAATTATGTCATTTATTTTGACAATAATAATTTATACAGTCGCTATTTTTGAGACAAGGTATGGTGTATTGAAAGTGTTTGATTCACATAGTAGAGATCAGAATGAATGAATGATCCATGTGGGACGTGTGTATTGACTGAAGTTAGTTCTCTTGAAGAGTTCGAAGAGTTTGAAGTAAAAGGAGTGAAGATATCCTTAACAGCCCAATCATAGTACTCGCAGAGTTCTTGTTTATATTAGATTCGGCATATGTGGAGGGGCCTAATTTGATTGTATTATACAATGGATTTACTTTTGCGCACAATTAACGTTAATGTCCCTTTTTTTAGTAGTCATTGGAATACTGAATCATTGCTATTACGGTTTGATTTATGAAAGAGTTATTTCAATTTTAAATGGGTATTAAATGTTGAGGTGTCATGATTGTAGTGTAGTATATATGTACATATATACATAGTATGTTAGAAAGGTAAGAGTTTGCCGATTAAGCTAACTAAAAAACTTTCGACTTGATTATGTAAGAGTATGGATTTGGCTTTTGTTCTGTCGGTTTTGGAATATTGAATCATTGCCATGTGAAGCACTCATCAGTCAAATATTTCAATAGTATTGCAGGAGAAAATCCAGATGATATTAAAGTTTTGAAAACAGCTCCACTGGGAAAGCTGCTTTCCATATTAGAGGCAATACATTTTACACACGATATTCAAGTTACCAGTGAATAGAGGTTTTCACTACTGTGCACTACAACCTGACAGACTTAATACTATTAAGACACAACTGAA
Source organism: Cladopsammia gracilis (assembly GCA_022457155.1). Classification (NCBI taxonomy): domain Eukaryota; kingdom Metazoa; phylum Cnidaria; class Anthozoa; order Scleractinia; family Dendrophylliidae; genus Cladopsammia; species Cladopsammia gracilis. The sequence continues at coordinate 56,720 of JAJGOT010000986.1, forward strand.
AAAACTAAAGATACGGTATTTATTGATGAAATCTCCAAGGTTGGAAGTGGTATGTTCAATTTTCTTAATTTGTGATCATAGGCGTACGGGCAATTTTTTTGCCGGGGGGGCGGGGGGGGGGGGGGGCGGTGAACCATTTGCCCAAAAAATTCTTGCAAGTTGCCCAAATTTTTACGAAACAGTCGAAAAGAAACGAGGGTCATACGATGCACTAACATAGGCCTACATATGAAGTGAAAATATTCTTATATATGAATCTATCACGTTAAAAGAATAATAGCTGTCCGTCTCTGCCATTTCGACGGCCGAAGATATCAATGATGTGATCCATGTCATTGTTGACTACAGAGTTGGCATATGCCCTTTCAATGTTAATTGGTGCGATGTTACTGACACGTTGCCCCATGGTGCTGCGGAGGTAAGTTTTCAATCTGCGCAACGCACTGAATGATCGTTCTGCAGAACACGATGTAGCAGGTATTACTGCAAGGATAGTACCACATTAGAAAACTCAAGAAACATATCAAATAGATCATTCTCGTGTATTGTCTCCAGCCGATTTCTGATCGAATAGTTGAAATAGTCGAAAACTCGCGTACATTTTCTTCTCGGCTTCCAGAATCTCGCAGTCGATTTTGTAAAATTTAGCAACGCGGGAGAAGCTTTCTTTATCAGGTGTTTCACTGTGACAGATATTTCTCAAAGCACAGAGTATTTCCGGGTCATTTCCGCTAAACCTGAGCTCAAGCTCGGAAGCACCTTGTTGATGGACGCATAGTAAGTGTTAATACGGTGGTGCGATTCCGGTGTCAGCTGCATTTGTCTTTGCGCGTGTCCACCTACAAGTGCTTGAAGGCAGCGCGATGGCGTTTGTCTGGATGCCCTGGCTTCTCGTAATTCAAACTGAGAATTGGTCAGCCACTTCTTCATTTTCAGACCCATTGCCGATGCTATCTGCCATACGCTGGTGAAACTTTCTTCACTCCGACACTGGCGTAGGGTCGGAATGGTCATGTCGGCATTTCTACTAGCGGAGGTGACGTCGACCGTGTTACCCTGAAGATATCGGCACAGACCAGTGTTGCTCAGGACCACTTTCAGCACAAACAGTCCTAAGATAAACTCCAAGTCACAAATGGCGGTCAATAAGGCTTTGCTCTCAGAGTAGGTTTCCGGATCTTTGTCTGAAGACAGCGTGAGCAGGGCTTTTACAATGCGTTCCATTTGCCCGTATACGGCCTCTACGGCTTCTCACCGGCATGACCATCCGCGTGGCACTCAATGACTTTAGCGTCAGTTTCAGATCCTCACCTTATACTTCTGTGTCACGAAACTGGGCCTGTCGTTTGGGACTCGCTTCTAAGAAGTTATTCAGAGCCTGGATAGTCCCCAGAGCGTTTCGCAATGGTTAAATCTGTGTCATAGTATACTGAAGGGCGAGGTTTAGCAAATGTCCGTAACAGTGGATGTAGATACCGAGCGGGGAGCACTCTTCCATTCTTGTTGAGAGTCCCTTGTGTACACCGTTCATATTAGCCGCCCATCGAATGCTTTACCAACAATGTTCTTGAGGTCAAGATTGAGTTCAGTGATAGCAGATTTCACCAGTTCACACAGTACTTCGCCTTCGGTTGATTTCGTGTAGTAGAAATCAATGAACATTTCTTTCTCCATTCCATTCAGCGCGAAACTAAGGCAAAGTGAAACTTGTTCTGTTCTGCTTTGCCCAAATTTCTCTTGCTGCCCAAAAAATCTGAGTTGCCCAAAATTTGGGGGGGCTGCAGCCCCCCCAGCCCCCCCGGCCCGTACGCCTATGTTTGTGATTACAAAAAGTAATGGGAACCAGAGAGCTATTTGGTGGAATCAGCATAATGTGTTGGAGATCTTTTCCAGTTTCAACCATGTTTGAATTTAGAAATAATGAGACAAAAAGATGCCAAAAAAATTGCAGAGCTACTTAATCGCATGAGAAAGGGAAAACATACTAAACATGATATTGCCATTTTAAATCGAAGAGTTCTTAATGTAAAATCAAAAGAAAAAATTATCCTATGAATATTTCCTATTTATGTCCTACAAATGCACCAGTAGATGATCACAACAATGCTATTTATAACATTCACTTACAAGCACTCATTTCACAGTCAAAAACCGTTGATGAGCCTCCACTAGTTCTAACCACTTCTGCAGTCACCGGCAAATGAATTTTAAAGCCTTCATACCGTAGCCTTTACGTTCTTTATTTAGCAAGACTCCACCTTCTGTTCTACTGTAAAGTGAACTTCATCCCTGTTCCTTCGTTGCTTTAATAGCGGAGCTCTCGCCGGGCCGAAGGCCCGGCTGCGCAGCTCCATACTCATAGAACCAGAGAACCATAGAACCATAGAACCCATGGCCGTCATTTTTCATGGTCATGGCCAGCGGAATGTTTCGCGGGCGCGTTGTGTGTCCGCCGCTGTCGTCGTCCGCCGCCGTCGCTTAGGGCTATTAACTCGCGGGCGCGTAGACCGTCGCAAAACATGCGCGTATGACGCCACACCGTGATCTTTGCAATTTTCACGTAACCTGGGAAAACACTGCTGTGTTTTAGCGGAGAAAACCGTTTAAATTAAAGTCGTTATTCTCCTGAATTTTTCGCGGTTTGCTACTCAAGACAGGGATACTAATTATGGGATACTCAGAAGCCGCTATAGTGGAAATAGAAGAGCTTTCAGAGATAAAATCTTGCTTCGAGGATGGGAGCAATGCGGGAAGATGTTTGTCACTTCGGGTTTCAGAACTGAAGAAGTGGGGATTTAAACAATTTCCAAGCAGTGGATGGACTTAAAGGTAAAACAAAATACATTTTTCGATGGGAATTTATGTTGATATCAATCTGTGATTGACTTTTTTGTGTTCTCGCTAGTTTTCGGGAGAATTGTTTATAACACTCGCTCAATTAAATTCAGTTGTTTTGATTTCTTTCACCGGAGACATCTCGGCCTCTTAATGGTTCGCGTTTTGCTTTTAAACACGAACTTATGGAGATTTGAATTAATTTTTTCGAAAGAAGATTGTGTTGTCCATTTTTATGTGTTTGTTCATTCATTACATAGGTTGAAAAGCGATTTTATGTTAACAAAACAAAACAAGACTTGGATACTTCACACGCGTGGTCTTATGCAAATATGTTTGTGTATTTTTTGCAATTTTGATTTCCAAATCAGTTTCTCGGACAATTTTTATAAGCAGCAGGTGTATTTTATTTGGAAATTAGTCGTACTAATTATTCTAGACGGAGAAACAGTTGTTTTTGTGAACTTTTGTACGGTCTAAATGTACTGTGCAAACGGTCGCGTAAGTCTGTTTTTGAGAATTTCTGAAATTAAAAGATAGGCCCGGTCGTCAATTTTATTCTTGTGCTTCCGACCTTTCACCTCAGTTAAGTTTATCATCGGCTTTCTGTTCAAAGAGCGACGCTGTTAGGCTCAGGCTATCTATATATATTAACTAAATGTCTCGCGGAATAAAATGACATTATTGCCTTGTACATAAAATCTTTGTCGCGTATGTATTCTTCGGAAAGATTGAATATTCGATTTTACCCTCCCCCCCCCCCCCCCCCCCCCCATCAAGATTCTTCTTTTTTGTTAACCTCACGTTCTAACGCATTAACGAGATGGCTTTAAGAGCCCTTTGATTTGTTATACATGTACAGTAGCATCTTAGAAAAGTTAAACCTTTGTAACTCGAATTCTAGCGAACTAGAACCAAAAGCTGTTTCGCCTTAAGTCTTAAAGTTTTGTTTTTCCTGGCGATTTGAGCTCTCAGGATTCAATCGTACTTATATTAAGCATAGTTAATCGAGGGACCTGTTATGAAACCTTGCAGACTTTAATGGCGATAACAAAGCAATTACAATTTATGTTGAACTGTACTTGACCGTGCCCACCTTTTGTTTTTAAATCACACGCTTTGACTGAATAACTTAATGGCAACATTTCTATTGGTCGGTTGCTCGAACAAAAATTCAACATCTATTGTGGTTGTGCACGGTCAAGGCCGAAAAGCGATAACAAAAACATCAAACAAAGGCATTTCTCAGGTTTCAAAACCATTTCGCTTTATTAACTTAAAATTAAAAAGGACAACTTGATTGATTACAACATGTGTTCCACTTAATTATCATATGGATATGATTATAGTGAGAGTAAAATGTTCATTGCAAAACTTTTCTTATATGAAAAGAGTTGCTAAATAATAAATTAATATAATCAGTCTAAAGTTAAATCTACAAGTCACATGTTGGTGAAGTAATATTCAAGTTAACATACATTTTAACCAAAATCATAGTTGGTAGTTTCGTTTATAGTAAACAAAAGACAACGCCCTTTATTCTAGTTTGACTCAATTGCAGGAAGTGGGCGAGAGATAAAAATAGCTAGAAAAACAAAAGTTCCCATGCTAAATTAATAAAGACTCCAAAAACACTTTTTTAAAGATAATTTTTAAAAAAGGGAAACAAGTGTCAATTTTGGAGACGAACTGTCCCCTTTACAGCCAAATTCGTTGTATCGCGATGCGCGAAATGCAAACTTCGAAAGTTTTCTGTTTTTTCTGTTCCGTCAATCATCTCAGTGGGGGGCGGGGTTAACACGGAGCGAGTTGAATCTGAGGTGTTATTTTAGCGCGTTGAGAGATTCCCGCAAGTTTGATTCGGAGAGTTCAATGGCGAGAAATTTTATTCGGAGAGCTGGCGAGAAAGGATTTTTAATCGAAGAAGATGTAAATCTGATTTGCATCGGGCATATAAATTAGTGAGCTCCGCTGGCTTTGGACGTTTTATCGGCTTCAAAAGTTTGCATCGGAAAAAGTTCGACGACTAGGGATGGGGAAAACCTTCTTCAACTTCCATGGATTGAGGAATATTTCATATGGATGCTTGCAAAATCGACTCCGCTGACGAGCCGAGAAGTTTGAGCTTTTTCTGTTGTTTACATCTCCCGGGGAGCAGTATTCTTTACGGTCGACCGGTCATGCATCAACGGTAGTGATATGCAAATGTAAACTGACAGTGTGTAGAAAACGAATGTAGTAACGACGGAAAATAAAAGAAAACATACAAAAACAAGATGGTTGTCATTGAATATGAACTAAATATTTGAAAGAAATCATCTTGAAGATGATTTTGAAGATGAAATCATCGACAGAATTTTCGGCTATAAGTTTGTCTTACGTACGGTACACTCTTTCGAATCGGGCGAATAAATTTGATCATAATTCTGTTTTGATCTTTTAATCACGCCGATTACAGGTATTTTACAGTTTACAGGTATTTCTTGCATTTAGCTCGTTTAACTTTTTAATAAATCGATCTCATGTTCAGTCTTCAATTAAAACTGCCCAAGCTAATGCATAATCCCCCCCCCCCACTGAGATGGCGGAACAGAAAAAACAAAAAACTTTCGAAGTTTGCATTTCGCGCATCGCGATACAACGAATTTGGCTGTAAAATCTTAATTTTGTAGATTTTTATTTGTAACGTTTTTTAGCTTTTCAGAATATCTTACTTGTAATTAATTTATTGTTTTTCTCTTTACGCGAGCTCTTTAACTTACTTTGTAGATTTTAGATATTTTTAGTGTATTTGAATGTAATTAGCGCCTTTGAATCAATCGCCGAGAAAAGGCACTATAGAAATGTATATATTATTATTATCATTATTAATAAATATCATTAGTTATCTATAATTAATTTTAGGATAAATATATAGAAGTTTATAGAATTTTGAAATATTCTTACATGCGAGTATATCTTATGTTTTGTAGTTTAAACTCGCTAAATTAAGGCACAACTTTTTACTCACATAAATGATAATTAAGTTTCTATAAAAATCACATTCTTTTTCTCAACATATTTGGATATTGCATGCATGAATATATGTTTTCTGCAATTATTTTATTTTAAATCATTTTGGAATAAATGCTTTTAGTCTTATTTAATCAAGAAAAAAGGAGGGTTTTGCACTTAGCAATCATAAAATGTCATTTTCTACTTCACTACTAAATATTTATTATTTCAAGCCAATTTTGTACATTAGTCCTGTGACGACATCTCCACCATTTATTATTTCACCGTTGTGTTTTAGTTTTACATTCCTGCATAGAGGATTTCAAAGTCACAGGAAAAGTCAATGTTGTGCAAGTGATGTTTGATGATGCTTTTCAAAAGGGAAATTACAAGAGACTTTGCATTCCTGTTTATTTTATAATTCTTGGTGCGAATGAATATAATCAGAATAATCGTTCTGGAATGTTTGATTTTTGACGTATCCGATTTGAAAAGCCCCTATTATGAGTGACTTTCTCTAACCACCAGACATACCACGGCAGGAAGTGAAAAATTAATTTCTCTCATTTTAACTCATAAATAGGCATAAATAAGAATAGAAACCCGACGTCCTTTGCTTCCGGAAGGGCTTTTATTTGAAGAGAAACGAGTAATAGACTTTCACAATGAGAAATTGAAACCTGAAATTCGGTACTATAAACTCGCATCGCGCTGAGAAACGAAAGCGCACAGAGACATTTGGATACATTGTACCAAGTTTTCGTCAACCAAGGGAGGTTTTTTCAAACTTTGGATGGCAATTTAAATACCATAATGAATTTCTTTAAACTTCAATAAATCCAAAATAAAAGGTACCATTCGGAGATTATATGGATAAAGTATGATTTGGTAGCCACATGTCACACAACCCCTAATTCCCTCAATCCTTATTTCTTTAACGAGTATCTAAAATCTTGCAAATGTGGTGGAATTGTGAACTGCAGGAATTTATACCGTTATAAGGGGCATTACTCAAGCTACGCTGACTTCCAAAATGTCTTGAAGAAAACGTCATTAATATATCCCATGCCAATTCTAAGATATGTTTTGGATCAAGCTATTAATGCTTGATTGAATAAAGATTGAGCAAATTTTGTTCGACTTTTGATCTAAATACACAACTGCGACGTGATTTAAATCTACACGTGATTTAAATCTACACGCGCTTTCGACAACACTACTTCATCCTCAGTCGAGATTGTGATGACTTACTTGCATATTGTGGATTAGCCAATAGCGTTCCGCCCAGGTGACGTCATATTTTGCAGTATTGCATTGTGGGATCGAAATGCGGACAAATATTTCAAAATGGCGCCTCGGAAACACCAGTTTTTGCGATTCCTGTACATGTTGTTGATAATTGTCGAGTTGTACCCAAGAACAGTGCTTCGTAGCACCTGTTTTTTCGTAGCTACCTGCATAGTTCTTGAATGTTTGTACGCATTTCAATCCCATGATGCTGCGCGTCAATTCTATTTTTAGAATCTGGGCGGAACGCAATTAGAATTTTCGGTTGCTAACTGCCGCATAAATGAAAAATGAGGGTTGTTATGGCGGGCATCCCTTTCTGCTCCTCCCCAGATCTCCCACGCAATCTACAAGGATGCCTACTAAGTCGTTTGCAAGGTCAAGTCTCAAAAGGCTCATCTTCTTCCAAAATGGTCGATAACCTTTTCGTTTTCCGCCAATGCTTGTGGTTGGTTGTTTTTTGTGCAGGGGAAATTCTTGTTTCGCCATCCATCTTCAATGATGGATCTATCAGTTTTAGAACCTCAGTCAGCTTCTTATTAAGGATATAAGCTTGTGGTAGATTATGAATCAAATCAATGGTCTTCAACTGGTCGCTAATTTGGTCGAAAAACATGTTTTTGCCCTGTTCCTTTTTCAGTTGTGGAGTTGTCATTTCCAATGTTTTAGCATCACTGACTGCATCGTTCAGCGAACTGATAAATACATTCATCAGTATAATTGTTATACCCATAAGAAGCATGGTAACAAATAAATAGCCAAGAACATAGTTGGTTTCGACCAGCTCTTTTATGGGTCGAGCTTTCACTTTGCCCAGAACGATTTCCAGCTGGTAGGAAAATGCTAGCCAAAAACTTGAATATCTCCTATTAAGCGATCCAAACAGCAAGATTCCCGATTGCAGGAATGCAAAGAATAGAATAAAGAGAACAACCAGGAAAGAAAATAGATCTCGCATCCAAATGCGCAATGCATGAGAAAATACACGTGTATACATGTTAAAGTAGGTAAGTTGTAATATTTTGACTGCTGTAAGGAAAGTGAGAACAGCTATAATACAGTTTTCAACATTTTCCCACAGAACAGCCGTCTCAAAATTGATTGTAGCAAAGATGTTGCGCTGCAATTCCTGCATGGTTTTAGAAATATGGTAGGACTTAAAAAAGCTGACTAAAAGAAGTGAGATTGATGTGACAAGGTGGATCAAATCAAGCCAGTGCCAAACACAGCATAGGAAACGCCGTCCTTGGCGAACCAATGTTGCCGCAGTTAGAGCCGTCTTGAAGAAGACCATGGCAATAAAGATAACCAGTGATAGTCCTTGAAACACTTGAAGTACAGAATCCGTGTTGTGTAACAATATAACGTCGATATGTTTGAATGCAGTAGCCTGCCCTGTCTGAAGGAGTTCGAAAATGAAGGAACAAACACCTAATGCACTGATTGCTGGGTTAAAAAAGTTGAATTCTATAATAACGGCCCTTGTTTGTCGATCAATCCAGTGTCCTGATTGTAGATGGTCTATCACTATGTAAGCAGTATCTTCTTCGTAGCCCAGATCGGCGGAATATCCTCCACCACCATACCACGCGTGGTATCCCCATTTCGGTGAGGAGCTGAGTTCTTCTGCCGTTCGGTACACCCAAGGACGGGAGCATTGTTTGAACTGAACCGTCGAGTTTGCTTCTTTAGATTCAAAGGCCTCTCTGGACTCCCTCTTAGTGGAGTATGAGTCGTAGCAGCATTGTTGCCACGCATCCAAGTGGAAGAGCTTGTGTACTGGACATTGGACTAAGAAAAAATAGATTATGCGCATATTATATTGTATTATGGAACGAATAAGCATGAAAGTAAGAACGCCAACCTAGCACTATTGAAGTTACCAATGCAGGTTAAGAATTTCACTAAACTGATAAACTAACCTTTTCTTGCTCTCAGCTGACGTAGTCTTAGCATTCCAATCATAGTAGATGCGAGCTCACCGTTTACCAATAAAGAGCTGTGTGGTTGCTGGTGACTGGAATAGAGGTATGGAATTAGGGACTCGCTCATCCACTTCCAGAACAATCTTGGATTTGTAACCTGAAATATGAAGTTCCAATTAGTAAACGAGTACGTGTACTTGTATAACAAAATCTCTCGTATCGCCTAAGCTTATAGTAATATTGCCCTCTCATTTTCCCGATTTATTCTGAGCTAGTATTATGTAAAGAGTTATGAAACATCAATTAGTGGTCAGACATTTCCACAATTCCCACTATTGTATTGTTATTTCCGAGAATGATCCTTGAAAGCCCAAGCTACGATATGAAAAGCTAAGAACTTGCGCGCGATATATATGCAGTACCAACAACCCGAAGCTAGCAGCCAGCCTCCCTCCTGATCTATCAACTTTTTCGTACAGCCTTCCTCAGTGGTAAGAAGTCCTTGCATACGTCCGGGATGATGGTGATTAAAGCTGGATTTTCACTGTCCGGTAATTTTTACGTGCTTAAAAGGAGTTAGAGACAGTGTATGAACAGTTTGCGGACAAGTAAAACGTTGAGCACAGTTCAACATTTTACGTTTACGCAAGCTGTTCACACATCGTCTCCTAATTATTTACGACGTAAAAATTATGCGACTTTGGAAGTCCAGCTTAAGTGGGACGGTGCACTGCAAGATGCATTGCTGCAACAGGCTGGGATGGGACATGTGGCCTTAATCAAAAACAGCATATTATCCAGTGAGAAGAGAGGAAGCGCAGAGGAATGGTAAGTAACAGTAGAAGAAAATAAGCCAAAGGGGTACTATGCAGTTGTTAAGATTGCTTGTTATAGGTAGACACTACTCATTTCTGCCTTCCAAAGTGATAAATTTCGTTGTCTAAATGGGTACCTACAGTATTGGCACTATAAAGAAATTTTATTTCTTTCCTTTGTATCCATGCAAACTGAGAGATCTAGGACAAGATCCTGTTGAGCCTACTCTTACAGCCACAGTACCTCAGTACAGCCTCACTCTCACATTCAGTGCGAAAATGCTTGCTGTGCAGCATTTCTCAAACTCGTATCAGATCTTCTACTTGTCATTCCACTGATTGAGCATTATTCCTTTGGAAATTGCACTTGCATCATGAATTATTATTTAATCATTGTTACATTGAAGACGGATTTCTTCAAAAGAGGCCACGAGTATTATTTAGTTCCATAGTGCTTCTGATGATTGGAGTATTTCTATACTGTTTTTAATCTACATACAGCACCTCGCTGAAGAGTGAGGTGCAGGATTGCAGAAAATTAATTCAGTTTGTTTTTAGAATGAAGCATGATACAATGGGATGTATTGTTAGAAATATGATTTCCAGCTCATTAAACTAGTTTTCTACAATCCCGCTTTTTAGTGTCTCTCGCTGAATGTTTATTTAAAATACCACTAATCATTATCACAGCATTCTGTCTTGTTTTCTTTTTTTTTTTCGGGTACCAGTGTATCTTAGGATTTTGATAATGAGTTTTCAGATAAATTTTCAGGTAAGCACGAAAACGTTCAAGATACAAGTGGTACACATCAAAAGAGATTAAATTGGAATGAATTCAAAAGTCTTTCCAAGAACAAGAATTGAATAAGAGGAATAAGAGGAAGGCAGAAACGAAGCTATCAAGGGTTACTAGTTTTAGTAGGTTTTTAGGTAAACAATCTTAACAAAAATCTGTCTGTTATCTGAAACATTGATGGTTGCCATTGATTGCCATTGCTGAGCAACATTGATGGATTTGAAAACGAAATGTTGGAGAAACATTTGAAAACGAAATGTTGGAGAAACATTGATGGTTGATGGCTTTCTGAATCAACACTCGGTTGTTTGTTGTTTGGATGAGGTGTTCCAAGATTCGGTCGTCGGAATTCGTTTCAAATTCGCACTCGCTGCCTTTCTCTCTCAGTCGAGCCGCATATGCCACCGTAGTTTCCCCGTGTGTTGGTCTCATTTTCAGAAAGAGATATCTTGCGTAGTGTTTGTTTTTCTTCGGTGTAAAATACTCGTCTAGCTTCATCCTCAACTTTACATAGTTGTTTGATTCACCAGTTGGATTCGGTAGGCTTTTCTCAAGTCGGGCGATCTCCTTTCCACCATAAATGATGAGCGCGTCTTTCTAATTCTGAAATAACGAAATTCACGTTCGAGTTCTTCGATCCAGTCGTCCCACGCTTTCCCGTTGTTTATTTGGTCATCTCCTGGTGTAAATGGTTGAGCTCGGAGGTTTCTTGTTTCTGTGATAATCCGCAGATTATCCGCTACGGCGGATGGTTGTTCAGGTGTGTCAGGCATTTGTGCGAACGAGTTACGCGGTGAATATCTTCTGAGTTAGGGCTTTTTCTTGCTTTCTCTCTTCTTGCTTTCTCTGCCACTCTTGCTGGGCTTCTTCTTGCTTTTTTTTCTTGTACAAATTCCATGACTGTACTGTCTTCTCCAAGCTAGATATGAAACAGGGCTACCACCAGCTCCTGCTTGACCCAGAATCCAGAAAGGTCGCTACCTTCAGGGGTGCTGAAGGTAGCGACCTTTCTGGATTCTGGGTCAAGCAGGAGCTGGTGGTAGCCCTGTTTCATATCTAGCTTGGAAAAGACAGTGCAGTCATGGAATTTGTACATGAAATCTTCTACTATGGTGCCTTGGGTGATCCTGTGTCTTTCCATAAATTGGTTGGGTACCCCGAGGTCTACACTGGCTCTGATCATGTGTGGTTCCAGGTCTTCCTTGTCTAGTTCACTGAACCTTGGCTTTGGTTGAACCACCAGTGGTGAGCACCACGTCACAGGTTCCCCTTCAGGTACTTCTTCAAATATCTCCTCTTGTAAGCACTGCTCCAGCCATTTCTTGAGTGGTTCTTGCAGGTAGTATGCAACTGGTCTTGGCTTCTGAGCTACTGGTATTGCACCTGGTCTCATGCTGAACTTTGCATAGAAATCCTGGCCATTCTTGTTGCCTCTAATCTTCCCGATGCCTTGAAATATTTGGCTGTGACGGTCAGTAATTTCCTTGATTTTGAGGCTGAGAACTTCATCTTTCTTAACAGCTTTGATATCTGGCATTTCTTCTTGGATTCTCAGGTCATTTGTTTTAGCAAACGATCCCATCCTCGTCGCCAATGAAACAACCAAAGAAACAACCAGTCTGAACTTGAACCGTAGTTTAATGCAGCTAAAAACCCGAAGTACATGTGCGATGGCGTGAGCAATGTATCACGCATGCGCAAGCTACAAACTTATAGGAATGGACTGGACTGGGCTGGTCTGGATATTACAGTATCCAGTGAGGAACTTGATTGAGGACTTCCAAAAAAAAAAACTAAATGTGGGTAGAGGTAAAAGGGAGAAAACAGTCGACGTTGAAAAATGGTTATCTTGCCTTATTGTATTGTTGAGCAACAATGTCAGTTGTTAGTGAAACATTGTTGAATAATGTGGCGCCAAACCTTAATGGGCTTTTCTTTCTAGTTTAAATATCGTGCAAACTTAGAAAGAATAAATACTTCCGAAAAAGGTACCTCGAGCTAATCATTGATTGCATGTGGAGTGCAGCGGACAGTACCACAGCAGTTGTATTATATGTCAATCAACATAATTTTTCCCCTCAAAACAATAAGAAAACAACAACCATCTTTTCAGCCGCTTTCAGGAGTATTAATTGCTTTGATAATGGCTTTCTTGCAGTCTTGTCTAATTACATCACTCACTTGACAAAACACTCGACCGCACCTTACAGCTTAGTGCGTTACTTCTGTTTTTGAAGATTTCTTTCTTTGGAATGATATATATGAAATAAATCATATATGAACTGCGGAAACGGAAATCAAATGAAGAATGATCCTCGCAGTTGTGAACGCAATTTAAGCAATTGCGAATAGAAGCCTGAAAAAATTTCAGGACTTCAACGGGGTTCGAACCCGTGACCTCGCGATACCGGTGCGATGCTCTACCAACTGAGCTATGAAGCCACTGACGTTGGGAGCAGGTCAATTGTAGGTTCATACGTTCCCGTGAAAGGAGTGAGTGTGGAATGATATATATGAAATAAATCATATATGAACTGCGGAAACGGAAATCAAATGAAGAATGATCCTCGCAGTTGTGAACGCAATTTAAGCAATTGCGAAAAGAAGCCTGAAAAAAATCGTCAGTGGCTTCATGGCTCAGTTGGTAGAGCATCGCACCTGTATCGCGAGGTCACGGGTTCGAACCCCGTTGAAGTCCTGAAGCGGAATTGAGAAAAACTTCTCTACCTTTCCCTGTTAAAACATTACAACAGTTGTCTTCAAACAGCAGCTGAGGAGACTCGCAAAGAGTCGAAACCGCCGGTCCTGCTGTAGACCCAGTAAAGAATCAGTACAGTTCACTGATGTCTGACAACGCGATTGACACCGACCCACTGGCGAAATACCTTCGCTCAAATAGTGAAGAGAATGAGGACTTTGACCCCTCGCCGCCTAAAACACCAGACTATCGTCCCGATGGACAGAACGACCTTGATTTAATGGACTTTGACGAAGAAGATGACGCGGAGAAGAGTCCTCCACCATCACAACCCAGACCTAAAGAAAAAACTACCCACCAAGCAGGGAGTCCGCCTAGGAGTTCCAGGGAGAACAGCCCGCCAAAACCAAAGCGAGGAATCAAAAGAAAATACACAGATCAACAATCTGTGGAGGCCAAAATAGCAAGAACTGACGAATCCATCTCCAAACTGGAGAGACATTTGAAAAATCGGACTTGTCCGATATCTTTGAAATACTCGGCGAAACCTAATGTAGCGCCGGACAGCACTTTTGAAAGAGAAATAAGATACATCAAACAACAGGCCGAACAGGGGCTAGTTAATGCCCTCACTCGCTTACACAAAAGGCGGCTTGATAGCCATAAGATAAAACTCAGAGCTCGATCGGACTTCTTTAAAAACAAAAGCAGCATTGTTGTGAAAAGGCAAACTCTTAGTGAGTCGCATTCGGCTAACAAAACTGTAAAACAAAGCAATGTAAATTTAGCCGAATTACAAAAACAAATTTCAGATCTTACAGATATTGTGTGTAAACATGTTTTGCAGAATCCTGCAAAAGAAAATAAACCAGATGAAGCTTATAACAGTGTGTTCTCTGACCCTCCAAACGGCGTAAGTAGCCATATACACAAGAGCGATTCCATATCTAAGAACAAAAGACGCAATAAGCGTAGGAAAAACATGGAAAAAAGGCGGGCAGCCACAGAAAGGGAGACAAATGAAAAATATCTTAAAAACCTCTCAAGCCATCGGCTAACTGACAGCCAGGTCAGCGTGTTATCAAAGGGACTGAAATTCATCCCAACACCCGTGACAAACGAAACTAAAATAAGGCAAGGACTCTTGCGGGATTTTGAACAATTTGCGAGACGAATGCGCCTCCAATATATCTTTCACGGCCAAAATAAAGAACCGCATCCATTTCACGTCAAATCGAATTGGATTCCACCGGTTCAACGATCCGTTGCCCTTGAGAGCTATTTGGAGAGTATTAAAATACAACTCTGTGAGATTAAAATAACAAAGCCAAAAAATAACTTGTCATGTAGCGAGGTCAAAGCCATCACTGAACTTAAAACAAACTCTGACATAAACCTTAAAAAGGCAGATAAAGGAACAACAACAGTCCTCATGAATGAAACGGACAAAATAAATGAGGCCCTAGTGCAACTTAAAAACAAAGAGCACTACCAACCTCTCAAAATACCGATGGTTAGAGACACACAAGAGAGAGTTAACAAACTTATCTCTCTGCTACATCAGGGCAAGCACATAGACGACATGACAAAAATATGGCTTTTACAAACTCCCAAACCGCCAAGATTACCAATATTCTACACGCTAACGAAAATCCACAAACCCAAACCGGTCGGCAGACCCATCATCTCGGGCTGTGAAGGCCCTACGGAAAGAATATCTTCTTTTGTGGATAGTCTGCTGCAGCCTATCGCTCAAAAACAACTATCCTATATTAAGGATACAACCGATTTCATCAAATTCATAGAGAAAACTAAAATGGGTCAGGATACTATTTTAGTTTCAATGGATGTCAGTAGCTTGTATACAAACATTCCACAGGAGGAAGGAATAGAAGTAGTGTGCAAAGCATACGAAAAATTCCACAATAACAACCCTCCGATACCTACACGTTTCCTAAATGAAATGCTTGTTTTAATCCTAAAGGAGAATTCGTTCCAGTTCTATGGCGAAAATTTTCTCCAAACTCATGGAACCGCTATGGGAACAAAAATGGCAGTGTCATTTGCAAATATTTTCATGGCGGAAATTGAAACAAGAATAATTCAACAAAGCAATACCAAGCCAAGAGTATGGAAACGTTACATTGACGACATTTTCTCTCTTTGGGACAGCAATATACAAGAAATCCATCTCTTTATTGATGAAGCTAATAGACTCCACCCTACCATTAAATTTACAGCCGAGGTATCAGAGAACAAAATAACTTTCCTCGATACAGTTGTATTCAAAGGGGAAAGGTTTAAAAGCGAATCCATCCTGGACATCAAGACACACTACAAACCGACTGAAACCTTTCAATATACACACTTTACCTCTTGCCATCCGCCAGGCGTAAAAAGAGGTTTTATCAAAGGCGAAGCAATTAGACTACTGAGAACGAACTCTTCAAAATCAACATTTGAAGAGTGCCTCTCTAACTTCAAACTACGCCTTATAGCGCGTGGGTATCCAAAAACAGTCATAGAGTGGTCGCTATCAGGGGTCAATTTCGCCTTCAGACAGTCGGCACTCGAACAAAAGAAAAAGACTCATGATAAGATATTGCCTTTTGTCACTACGTACCACCCAGCAGTGCAAAATCTCAAACAAATAGTGATGGATAACTGGAGTTTAATACAAAATCAGCCACTGCTAAAAAACATTTACAAGAAACCTCCGATAATATCATACAAAAGAGGCAAATCCCTCAAAGACACGCTCGTGCGAGCAAAAATCTGAAGGTTCCAATGCGACGCAAACGGAACCCCACAAAGGGAGTCAGTGTAGGCGTGCCATTTACTATCTATTCACATGGAAAGGTAAAGATAAAGTAACAAGAGCGTCAGCAATAAATAATTATGAAGAAGGGGACATCAAAATGGTGGACCTTGAAAGTTTGATTAAGTCTCTCCGCCTTTCCTGGCTTAAAAGGAATTCCTTCCTTTAAAATCAACGATGGCATGTTCGACATAACAAAAAGGAAATCAAAAGATTATTATTCTTTTTTGAACAAAAAAGGCTTGTTTCTCAAATCATGCGCAAAAATTGCAGTTGGATTTCGATTTATCTAATGACGATAAAAAAGCTTTCCTCTTGCACCATTCTGTCGCTTTTAAGCCTTATGTCAAAGCCTTTCAATTTAAAGTACTTAACTCTATACGTTTTACCAATTCGAAGTTGTTCAAAATCGGGTACAGGACAGATGATTTGTGCTCTTTTGCAAAAAGGAATCAGAAACGATTAAACACTTCCTTTGTGATTGTCCTTCGAATTCATTTTGGAAATGTGTTGAATCATACTATTTTGTGCTAAGAAAACAACTTGTTCACCTAACTTTAAAGGAAATTTTGATTGGCATTCTAACTTCCGAATGCCCCTTGCTCAATTATCTTATACTTATAGGGAAAATATATTTGTGGAGTTGCAGAAGGAATGAAGTACTTCCGAACATAGATAGTTTTATAGTTAGGGTAAATATTAAATACGAAACAGAAAAATATATCTGTACCAAGAATAAAAGTCTACAAAAATTAATGGACAAGTGGACTTTGTAATCTAATTAGTATGAAAGGATTTTGTAAGTAAATTATTTATTTATAGCACTTTTTAAATAAATCTCAGCTTTTTTGCAATTCTATGTGATTAGATGACATATTACTTATTCCGTTTATAGATTCATACTATGCTTTTATAGTATTTTGTATGTACCAGATACAATATGAGCGACCGAATTGTATTGGATATACAATGTCGAGCCTAAGGCGAGACATTGTATATCCAATACAATACGGGCGCGAAAATTGTATTGTACTTACGAAATGAAAAGCACGCTTTGTTTTACCCTGATTAGAAAATTCTCATGGGATGAAATGATCAGGGAATGCAAATCAAAATTATTCGTCAGTGATTGCGAATATGGAAGGATGTCGTTTTCGAAGCCCCAAAAATGCAGCAGAGAGGCAGCTTGGTTGGAGGAGACTACTCCCAAAAATACAAGAAATAGTACCAAATGGAGTATTAAGATTTTCGAGGAGTGGCAAAGTACTCGCTCAAATAAGGTAGCTGCGCTTTGGCTACGCGAAGGTGGACGAAGGTCAAGATTTAACTATCGATATCGCGCAAATGTCGCCTGTGTCTTTAAATTTCTGGATGACGAAGTTCGTGGGAGAAATTGTAAATCGTTCCGGTGGTCGGTACCCTCCAAGATCATTTAATCAAATTGTTTGTGGGATAAATAGACATATATCTAACGTGAATGGCGAGGATGGCGAGGGGTGACCGAAGGTAAGTGTGAGAAATTGGTTCTCGGCTGTTGAAATACACATTTTACAGATTTTAATGGCCAATTCTGACTCTTGGTTGTTTATTAATTCATTGCGTCCCTGTTTTGCTTTAATGCGGGGGTTTTGGTATTCTGTGTGAAATTGGTGACAGAATACTGAGTGACCTATTAGTATTCTGTATCAATTTCATACAGAATACTAATAGGTTAATTAGTATTCTGTATCAATTTGATACAGAATACTAATAGGTTGATTAGTATTCTGTATCAATTTGTCAACAATTCATTGCTAATTCATAAACCCCAGTTTTTCCCTGCTATCTTTTCAAGCCCTCCCCGAGCTTTCAGACAGTTAGAATTTGTATTGGGTTTACAGTGGTATTCATGTGACTTAAATTACATGTTTGGATTGGCTTACTTGCTCATGAATTATTAATGAATTTTGTAATATATTTTACTATACATTGTATATTTCTAATTTTATTATTGTATTTATCATTGCCTCTGAAAATCCCCTTTGGGGACGTGGTAATAAAGTATGTATATGTATGTATTAGAATAAGCTGATGTAGGGATTGTATGATTGCATGTATGTATAGGTGTGTAGTCTTTATGGGTATGTATGCTATGTGATAATTATTGTAATTGTTGTACTTTGGAATAAATGAAATTAAAAGAAAGTTTTAAAAAAATTGTTTTTATAAAGTTCCAATGTTCTGAAACGTAAACCTCAGCTTGTGAAAACAAATTTTAGCAACTCCTTTACGCGATTTAATCGATTAAATATAACTGTCTTGTAAGTTTAAACTTGATGCTTGTGTTTTACTGAGAAAATTGTTTTTGTACCAATCAGTGGTATTTTACATTGTGTTAGATTATATTGTTAAGAGGCCCTGGTTGCATGTTTAGCGATTAAACGTAGTGAGAACATTATTTCCTACCTTAGTAAAATTCCCAATGTGATTATCAATGGATCTGGATAAATGGTATCTTGCCGAGTTCCTGTTTCCATATGAAAGCACCCCAAGAACAACAAGAAAGGTTACATAGAAGCATGCTTGGCTAATGGACAAACGACGTTTGGCTCTGGCGACACTTTCTTTCCTCATCAGTTTTGATACCTCAGTCGACATTGGAATGGTAGTTGCTATCTCCAATGGTGTTTCTTCATCACGTTGTTTATGAGAGAAAACTTTGTTCGCTTTGAATTTTGGAAACATAACAGTCAGCGAGACAAGAAGGAGACACTTAAATGGCTGCACAATCATAATGTCTTCAAAGAAAGAGGTGATGACCGAAGAAATCCATTCTTGGCTTTTGTCTTTTTCCCACGTGAGACTGTGTGAAACAGTGACGGCTGCTGAAGCGGTAGTCACGATTGCAAGCAAGGTAAATGTAATGAAGAGCAAGCACAGACGCGAACGTTCTCCTTGCAAGCGTTTAATGCTTCTCTTGAATAACAGAATGATGATATGCAAGGGCAAGATGCAAAGGTTGCTTTCGATACTCACTATGGCCTGTCTTGCAGAAAATTTCAATGGACCCAGATTGATAGTTTGGGATGAGTGCGTTTCCCGGTAATAGAATGTAGCATTGACAGCCATTGTACATAACAGCAACGAAAAACAGAAGGAGATCCTTTGAACTCTAGTAAAACTGTCTCCTGGAGTCTTGGTTATAACGGACAACCAGAGGTGACCATTGGAAAACATTTCCTTGATGAGTTTCGTTGTGATACTTGGACCGGAACAGGAAGGGGTTTGAAGCACTTCGTTGGAGAAGGATTCATCCTCCAGACTGAGCCACGTCTCGAATATAAATTTCCAACAGCTTCCAGAGTTTGCATCTGTTATTTCGATCGCATCTAAAAACCACGAAGGGTCCTTTCCTGAATTGTCATGCCAAATGCGTAAGGAATAAATTTCACCTATGTCTTTGTGCAAAATGATCGTAAACTTTTGTTCAGTCCCTCGAGCAAAAATTGGTTTGGAGCCAGTACTACTGTCTTGAGATAGGTTGATGGTACCACTGTTACCTTCAACTCCATTCATTATTAACGAAACTTTGGCTGTTGTTCCTGCACCTAGCCAGAGACCTGTCTTTATGGACATATCGTACCTGTGATCTTCTGATTCTGATGCGGATTCTGACGCAACACAGGCAATTGGAGGTTCGTTATCTTGTAGCTGAAATTAAAAAAAAAGAGCAATCGAAATTAATTTCGGGTTCAATAAACAAGCAGAAGTATATCAGCAAAATTTATATTCCCCTGTTTAAAGAACTGTTGAAAGGTAAAGGCCTAAACATAATGAACCAAGTCATCCAAGGCTCACACATCAGTAAAACTGAATACGTAAAGCAACAGCATTAGTGCGCTTGTTACCTGCAACAATTACATTTGTTGCTGTCATTACAATGTCGATTTTCTTTTTGTACACAAAGTATATCATTCATGTACCGTGGAACAAGTTAAGCTATTTACCGAACTTTTCATATCCTATTCAGTGGGCTAACTGAATGTACCATACCATGTATATGTAATTGTTTTACCTTAGCCTTATCTTTGTTGTCAGCCTTTCTGGCAATAATTACTGCAACCAGGTAAAGAAGAAAACATGTTAACACCGTTCCAAGCACTAGAAATTTGCCAGGTTCGTCGGGAGATCGCAGCTCATAATATACTTTCTCAAACTTGATTTTATTTGGTGGTACCAGGTATCCTCCAGCAAAGGACGTCAGGTGAGTACAAGAACAATTTAGAATGGTGTTGCTGATGATATTCTCTACCTTCAAATTAAAAAAACAAAACAGCAACTAAATTAAGCTATGTTCTATTGGGCTTTTGGTAGATTTTTTATCTATTGGAGTTTGTAGTAGTTCCCTTAACCGTTTTACATTTTCCAAGATGAACTACTACAAGGAAATAAATGGTGTCGCCGTGAGCCCTAAAATGGGACCCAACTAAGCTTATCTTTAGTGGGGTACATCGAAAATCAATTTTTCAATCAGTATGACGAAACCAAACCTGAACTTTAAGGCCCCTACATCGACGACTGTATTGGCACTACCTCATTCAATAAAGAGGAAAATTTCTGTCAATATTTTTCACCGGCTTCAAAACATAGCTAGAAAATTTCTGAAACGTCGTTCGCTTTTCCACAAGCGTGCACTACAAACCTACAGATTCACGCTGTTATCGGTTACATTCATCTTTACATCCATCACGTGTTAAAAATGGCATCCTGTATCCACAATTTCTTAGACTTCGACGCTTATGTAGTGATGACTCCGATTTTTCCAACAAATCAGAGGAAATGTGCTTGTTCTTCAATAAACGTGGCTATCCAAACTCTATTGTACGGGTCAACAACATGCACAGCACTAGAAACGTCACAGAAGGAAGATAAGGAGAGAATTTCATTCACCCTTACATTCCACCCACACAACCATGCAGTTAAAAGCATCATTATTCCAAAATGACCCCGAAATAGGCAGACGTTTTTCACAACTCCACTGATTGTATTTACTTCGTTATGGTTGTAATTTTGTCTTTTCCGTTCTGGTCTGATCTGTAGTGCGGTCTTGTCTTATATTGGTGTCCTCGCGACGGTTTCGGCATCAGAAGTGCCCTCCTCAGGCAAGTCTGTCAGTGTAGTTTTTCCTCATTGACTAAGTATGTCAGTGTTGTGTTCCCACTTGTGGGACCCATCTTTTTTGTCCCTTAGTCACTTAGTCACTAAGTCCTTCGATTGTTTAGGATTGTTGATATTTTTCTTAAGACGGTCGAGAATAGATCGGCAAACTCTTTTACAAAATTTGCAGCAACTCCAAATTATTTCAGAACCAAGTTAACAGAATTGATAACTTTTTGTCTTGGAACGATTTTCCTAAGAGAGTTCGCCGATCTATTCTCAACCGTCTTAAGAAAATTATCACTAATCCTAAACAATGGAACAAATTTATAGAAGACAATCATGTTAAAACACACAATCTGGCTTAAATTACCTGACGCTGGCAGAACAGGTGAAGTGTTAGTTAACAAGTGTATTAAGAAACTAAAAAAGATTACTTGGTAAAAGGGTACAACAACAACAACATCTTTTATTTATACACAATATAGGTTAAAGCAAAAGTCTTGCCTGTGGGGTCGTGTTTCTAACTTGAAATTAAAAAAAATTATATGTACATTAAAATTAATAATAATCATATACATAGTTGTTCACATTGTTGTTCACATAGGTTAAGTTTACAATACGTTATGATACCACCAAACTTTCGCAATTCTGTTCCAAGAAGGACCCAGTTCCTACATTGCAAAAATCTAACGTAGTTTTCTTATAAACTCTCTTGTCCTGGCTGTTCTCAATAATATATTAGCAAAACAGATCGCTCCTTAGCTTTCAGGCCCCGTGAGCATGCCACTAGACCAGAACAACCTATGTATCACCATCTTGTTAATTGCAATGGCTTTAATGAATTGGACGTTAGCTTACATGGACTACCTGATTGTTCCAATGACCATCCATTGCCCTGTGTTAGTTTCAAAGACCATATTCTTAATGCAATTCACAACAACTATAAGATAATCAATTATCGTTCCTTGACTGAAGCTTTCTACATGAAGAATCTCAAGCCCAGCATTAACGAAGGACTTAAAGCCTCTAGAGAATTAGACCTGTTTCTCTGATTACCTATAATTCTAGTTATATTCCGTAATGTTAATACGCCTAATTAGCTAAGGTATTTAAGTTGCCTTCTTGTAAAATAACATTACATGACTACGACTCTGTAATAGAGTCGAAATTTTGTAAGTTTCAAATCAATTATCTTGAAAGAAACCAAAACTTGGTTTCTACACCTATATCACCTATATCATCCATATCACTTGCTTTCTTCATTTTGCATCTAAACCAGTCGCCCAACACTTTAATCTCCACAATCATTCTTAACAACATATGACGATCTGTGGCCTTTCCATACACCAGGGTAGCACCAAAATGCGTAAAAATTATAGAAAAATTTTAGCTTACAAATCTTAATCCCCACGAAGTCAATGAACGACTAGCGAAATGAAGCGTAAGCTTTTACATATCTTTATTGTGACAAATTTACCTGATCAGCTCAGTTGACAGAACCAAATGTTGATGTTTCACTCCCCCATCGACACAGCACTACAGCTTCTTTAGAAACTAACCCCTTTATGGCTAAAGACGACAGGCGCGCAAAGATAATTACGACCTTACTTACCTTGCACCCTGCTGTTTTCCAGTTAAATTCACTTGATTCCCAGAAGAGACAAGTAGATTCGCTCACTGTGTATGTGTAGTTCACATTTTCTGTCACTGACCTTGAAGGAGGTTCTTTGACCTCGATACAGTTCTCCTCGTCTTGCTCTTCCTTGCCTTCCCCTTCCTCTTGGTTTTCGTCATTTTTTTTAACATTAAACTCTATATCAAGAATATAGTTTCCAGGAGTGAATGTAGCAAAAGAGATGGTTATATTATTGTTCCCCATGCAAGTGATCTTTCCTTTTTTGCGCCACTTTTTCCGTTCACGTTTGCACTCGAACGAAGGTGATATCTCATCGGGTAGTAATATCTTAAGGTAGGAGATAGTGACATGACTGTCTTGAGGAACTATCGAGATTTCAACCATGGTGTCTCCTTGTTGAACATTTATTTTGTGATGTCTAAGCATTCCATGTGTTCCTAAAGAATTATTTGCTGGGTAGTGAGATGTCGGTCGGTTCAAAGGCAATAAGATAGTGATACCTGGTGACAGACCAGACATGGGTACCAGTTCCTCTTTGCGATTCCGAACATCCAAACTTGCCACATGCGTTGTTACCTTCTGGCTGCTGTTGTCCCAGGTAAAAGGATTGAAAGGTGTACTCCACATCTGCAAAAGATCAGTAGACAGCAAAATAAATTACACCCTGTTTAATCGGATCAGCAAAGTTGTGATTGACAAGTGTATCAAAAAGCGTAGACATTTCTTTTTCCTTGTCCCAAGATTTTGCAGATTCCTATCCTTTGTTCTGTGAAGTCACAATAATCATGATTTCAAGGTGCTAAGTGATAATGAGTGATTTCGAGATAAAGTAAGAGAGATTAAGTAATGCATTCTACAGCAAACGGCAAACGGCAAACGGCAGCTTGCAGTTGATCATCTTCACTGTTCCTCGAATCGTTCAATAAATCCACTAGAACAATCGAAAACAATTCGCATGTTCATTACAAACGAAAAACTATTCACTTTCACGTAGAAATAGCAAACGGCAGATGGCAAAAGCTGTATCTCTGCCGTTCGCGGAAGAAATATACACGAAGCTTAATCTCTCTACTTTTAAGTGTGATTATTTATTTGCAGTTGTGAAATTCAACATATTTTGCAAATAACTCTTTCCATTTTTAAAAAGAAATTTTAATATATGCATCAGTGGTAGAAAATGTAATTTAAGAAAGGTGAGGGACACTACAATCCGCTATTACAACGCCGGGTCACATTTGCTCCCAACCGGTAAACGTGGTGTCTGTATTTGTCGTAAGATAAAAAGTATATTGGAATGATATTTATTTTACGCCCATTAACACTGTGAAGCTGAAAGTGCAACATATGCGGTGCATTAAAGTATTACCTTACAACCTTTTGGCATGCCTGGGACTATATGTATGCAACTATTTTTTGACGGCCCGTTTTTATAACAATGTTTAATGTTCTTGCAACGTTTGTCTCCATTTTAAATTAATTCGGGATTATTTGGGATTGTGTTAATTATCTTCTCTCAGTTTTCGGTTATACTCTGTCCCCAAGGAAACATATATTCAAAATCACAGATCCAAGAAATTACGTCTTTCGATATCAGGTGACATTCTATTGTTAGTAATACAGTTCTATTTTACGTACGGCATGTTTAAAAGCACCTAAAAGCACTCTCAGTGTTAACGAGATTTGCAAAACATAACTGATATTACCTCTAAAAACAGTATGTCGATGATATTAACCCTTGTATTTAAAGCCTTGTTGAGATCTGGGATTATAAAGCTGCTGCGATCTGCATTAAGTTTCAAGTGGTTAATGTCTTTTCTGTATGTAGATACCACTGTTATGCTGAGGTATTTCGACGTGAGTGTTACGTTTCCTGGGATCGTTTTCAGTGACTGGCGAATTCCTTGAATCATTTGATCCTTCAGGGATAGGAGTATCTTCGTGATATTGATATTCTAAGAAAAAATATACAGACGGAAGAAAGAAACATGTTAAATGATCAGTAACTGCTCGCCAGGTCCCTGCACAAGAATGTTTATTTTTCCGTTGGAAAGACAGCAGAATTCTTTTAAGGCAGATTACTGCATCACTTGTTAAGTAAACAATTATTCGTGTTGTCGCACGTTAGAGGGAACTGGACGTTCGTTTATCTCCAGAACCGCGAGGAGGCCCGTGCTCAGGGTCTAGCGGCTAAGATACCAGGCAGGAATAAACTTATACAAACAGGCTTGTCTGGGACAGCTCAATTAATCTCAAAAGGAAAGTTATTGGTAAAACGATGTTAAAGTGTGGTTTACTCGACAGGTTTTTAGATATGTTTTAGCTTTGGTGTAAACTGTGGGAGTCAAAATGGCCACATACCGGTTTCTGTACGGCGGTGTCCCGATTTGTGAAATGAGCATCTTGGGAAGTGATCTTCATTAGTCTTCCAATGCTGAAGATAATATTTTCCAATAGCATTGACAGAGGTGGGCGCTTTGGCGTCAAAGATCTGAGCAATTCGCTTGTATTCACTACCATTTGTTTTAAAGTTTCATATAACTGAAAATTTAAATAGGTGAAAAAAATATGTTTTACAACTATTTCAATAAACCTTGTCTGAAGAATTGTGCATTGGTAAATTCCAAGACCGCAAGGCATTTTGAGTTCATATGCAAAATATATTTCAAAATACTCTTCACAGGACAATAGTCGCGGTTATACGATACAACTTTTACCTAGGTAAATTTGAATTTACCTAAGTTAATTTGTTTTCCGCGTGTAACCGATTTTACCTAGGTAAAAGTTACCTCTTTGGCACGTCCTGCATGGAAAACAATAGCACCATTATTACACGGCAACCTTAAATAAGTGACAATCTCTGTAAAAGCGGTCCACTGCATTCCGGGTCGGAAAATCAATTTCCTTCAAACTTTGCCCACAAAACTATCTTAGTCCAAAGGTAAATAAAAGTACTCAAGTTTTGGAAAATATTGCAAAGTGAATTTTTTCCGAATTTTTTCTGCCCGTGACTCGAGCAGCTGATTTTCATCAGTGGCGTGAATCAACAATTGTGAATTTTGACGTTCTCGCCACTTCAAAATGCTTCAATTGTTGGAGTGTTTTTTATTACTTTGAATTAGATTGTTCTTTGGGCAGTACAAAACTTATAATTTATGGCCCATGAATTGAATTTAACAACATGTTTAAATATTATTTTGGAAGCCTATTTCACCATTAACGCCAAGGAGTCCAAAATGCATATTTTCAATTCGTCATTGTGCAAAAGTCCAACTTCTTCCACACAATATTTATACTCAGACAACCTAACATTAAGTCAAAGAGCTTGTTTACATAAAAACATGTTGTGATTTAAGCGAGATTTTAGCACGACCGGTCAACAATTTTAGTACTTTCATCAACATGGCAGCCCATTTTGCCGGAAAAGAAGCCCTCGCGCTTAATTCATTTTATATAAATCCAATGCGGTTTTAGTTTGTTTGCACGATGAAACTTTAAGGAGATAAAAAAACATGATAGCGCAACTGAAAGTCCAATAACATGATCACGGTTCCGTGGATTTTTATAAGCGACAATGTTCAGTTTTGCCTTTATTCATTCAGACGATTCAGACGGCACGGCCGGTCGGTTTCGCTACTTTTGTCTTCTTCTTGGCCATATCTAAGCAACTAGACGTCCTACTAGAGCTCAACTGAGAAAATGTGATAGAATTGAAAGAAAGGTTATACATTTTGATAAATAAAATCAGAGTAGAAAGGCATATTTAAAAGAAAACAACCCGCAAATTTTAGTTAATCTAATTATACACTTGCGACACTTTAAAAATGTAACTTTTTTAGATGTCACGCAATCGAAGAAAAAAAATCACACTCAATTTGCATTATCCATGAAAAAGTAATAAAAATCAGGGTTTCTTTAGGAAAAAACGAAAATCCATAAAGGAAAACTGCAATAAATAGAGCGTTAAACTCATTAATTATATTGTCAATTATGCCAAGCCGAATGTAGCAATATTTAATATTGTTATATTCATTTAATTTAATCTTATATTTCTCCTTCATTTAAATTCATTCAATTTAATCCTTATTTATTTATTCAATATTTTTATATTCATTCAATTTAATCCTTATTTATTTATTCAATATTTTTATATTCATTCAATTTAATCCTTATTTATTCATTCAATATTTTTATATTCATTCAATTCAATCCCTTAACATTCTTTCAATTCGATTATTCATATTTATTCAATTTAATCCTTCCATGTGTTCAATTCTTCTTTAATTTTATTTAATTCAATCCGTCCATATTGATTCATTCCTTATGCAATTTCATTCAGTTCAATCCGTCATATTTATTCAATCCTGCCTTCGAAATTCATTCAATATTGGCGCTCATTCATTCAATCTCAGGGACTGGGTCGAGAGATAAAATGCGCGGGGTACTGGTACATAATAATAATACTTTCCCGCGTTTTGGAAGCTGCAATCCGAAAGGCTCCAAAGTTATGGATGAAGATAAGTTAAAACAGGCCGCTGGTCTTCTTAAGGAGGCTTCTGATATGTTGTTCAGTGTTCAAAGTAGTTCGACTAGCAGTACAAGTGCTTCAAATAGAAGCACAAATGCAGGTTCGATCGCTGAGACCCTCGTGCGTGCGAGGTCAATGATGCAAACAAGCGCCAACACGGGACTTCAAAAGATCGTGTCATCTCTTAAAGCTCAATATAATCTGCTTGGGCCAAATGACTTTGAGTTTGTTAAAGTAACACAGAAGAGAATTTCAGTTCTTAGAGTAGGAGAAAACACAGAGTACAATTATAGTGTGGTTAAAAAACTGGCCGGACAAGGGCTTCTTTACTTACGTATGAAAGAAGCTTTCAGTTTTGTATTAAAAGAAGGAGAGGAAGGTTATTCAGATTGCGGTCTAGACCAGTCCTGTTTTCATCAGCCAGATCAGGGGTCAACAAATGGATCCACCAGTACCATCACACACCAAACAGGTGAATCCAGCAGTACCATAACACATCAAACAGGTGAATCCAGCAGTACCATAACACATCAAACAGGTGAATCCAGCAGTACCATCACACTTCAAAGAGATGGATCCCCCCCATGGCCCAATACCGTGCCACATCAAAGAGATGGATCCCCCAGTACCAACATACGTGAAAGAGATGAATCCACACACCGAAACGAGGATAGAGGAAATGAGTTCTATAACAAAATTATACAAGAATTTCCATCCAGCATAGTAGAGCCATCTGAAATGCTGAGGTATTTGCAGAGCAAAATCTTAAGGGGTCGGCCCTTGGATGTTACAAATGATGCATCAATACTTATAGGAGACACTAATTTCATTACTGTTGACCGTGACAATATCTTGGAAACAACATTTGAAGAACTAAGATCAGTGGAGGATCCCAGAATTACTTTCCAAGTGGAGTTTTATGGTGAACAGGCACAAGACAGTGGAGGCCCAAGAAAAGAATGGATCAGACTATGTAACCAGCGGATCAAGATAAAGTATTTTGACCATGGACTTAAGGAACACTTAGCAGACGACTATTTTTTTGTGGGACAAATGGCAGCAATTGCACTTCTTCAAAATGGGCAGTCTCCAAAGTACTTCCCAGAGGATGTACTAGATCTGGTTTTTGTAAGTGAAGATTGTCACATCTCACCATGTATCTTGAAACTTCGTCAGGGACTAGACAGTCTGGGAATGCACATGTTCGGAAGAATTTATCCACTGTTCCTTTACTTGCTGAGACCATCTCAAAACAATGCAAGACTGACAGTAAAGGTGCTTCTTCACCTTCTAACCCCCCAGTTTTCAGAAGAGGGCTCCAACAATCTAACTCATGAAAAAGCAGTTTATGGGAAGTTTGTAAAATATTCCAGAGAAGTGGCAAGTGGCCGACGAGTCACCACTCTAGAGAACATATTGGAATTTGTAACAGGAACAAGTGAAGAGCCGATGTTAGGATTTTCACAGAAACCTTGCATCCATTTCTTGTTAGCTGAAGTGAGCGAACCAAGGCAGGATGACACCGATGGACAGGTAAGTGAAAGTTTTCTGTTGTTGACTTACTGTATGTTGTTACTGTATGTTGTGGTTCAAATTTTTCAGGCCTTGGTTTTGGTTTGAAGAAATTTTAAACTAGTTTAATTTTTATTTCCTTTCTCTCAGATTCATTATCAAGACAAAGGAAAACAAAAATCAAACTGGTTTGAAAATTTTCTAATAAAAGAAAAATTTAAACCACAACATACATTTAACTGATAGCTAGAGAACAACTGAAATTAAGAAATCTGAAAGTTTGAATAACAGATACCTGTTATTATGAAGTGTTGACTGAATGTGAATTGAGAATTACCATCAATTTAGACAGGGTCTCATTTACTCTTCTTAAGTAAAAGTACAATGTACTGCCTGAAGGTCAACTACACTTTCTAAAGAATCTGGCTAACACAAACTAAAGGTTTGTAAGAAGTTAAAAAAACTCCACAGAAATGGTGTGGAAAGCTCAGGGTCGAGACTGTAGTTCTTTTACTTTTTCAAAACATTATCACTATCAGCAGACATGAATTCCCTGTTGCAACTCTTTGCAGGACCATGTTATGCACCTACTATAATAGCCCCATAGTGTAATAGTTAGTTGGGGCATAAAAAGTAGGGGATAAATTTCTTGCTCCAAAAAGGGGAGGGGCTTATTTGATAGGGGGCTTAATAGAGAATTTGAGAAAGTGAGTGCTTAGAAAATGACAGGGTTCTCCACACAGAGATTTTGGTCTTGGTCACATTGAGTTATAATTAATGGATCCCTGAAATAAACAGTGCGATGAAAGAAAGAAATTAGAAATGCAATGCAATGCAATGAAATGTATAAATATAGGTAATCAATTTCTTGCCATTTATGTTGTATTACTTGGACCTGGAAGATTTAACCTTTGTGAAGGATTGCTTTTCATAATCCTCATCCTGGGTCCAAAAATTTAGGTCATGCTTGAACTGTCATTTCTGTAGTTTTGCCTATTGCTTCATGCAATGTTCCCTACCACATTTACTTGTCAAGCAACACTATTGCTGGACAAACATAAGAGGATTATTTATCCGTGGTATGTGATAGACAAATGCCTTTCCTC
This sequence comes from Cladopsammia gracilis, assembly GCA_022457155.1. NCBI lineage: Eukaryota > Metazoa > Cnidaria > Anthozoa > Scleractinia > Dendrophylliidae > Cladopsammia > Cladopsammia gracilis. Next base: position 86,806 of record JAJGOT010000986.1, read on the forward strand.
CTTACCTTTTTGAATGGGCTAATGGCCAGATAACAGAATGGAATGACCAGATGATCCTTTTCATTTAAATAATTTTAAAAGTAGTTACTAGTAAGTTATCTAAACCATACTTTCCAATGTAACTTCATGTATTTTCTTTTCAACAAAGGAACCACAAGAGAAGAAAAAAGCAGTTCCAGACTTCCTTCCAAAGTCCCACACTTGTTCAAACACCCTGCACCTACCCAGAGGCTCTTTTGCTTTACCATTGCCATCTGATGAGCAGTTATTCACTATGTACGACTATGCTTTCAAAAATTCGTATTTTGGTGTAATGTAATCCAGAACATTAAAGATGAATTACAGTCCGTACTGCGCAATCTCAGCTCGGCAATGTTTGTGAGACTCACAAACAAGGAACGTTTACTAGCGAAAATGAAAATTACGGAACAAACTTACCTTTTCCTTCATTATTAACGTCAGATATCCTTGTCAAACAATAATAACAAATAAAAGAACCCTAAAGTTTTCCCAAACCGACGTTTCAGCTCATCGAGCATTCGTGAACACAGCAGTCGTAATGGTGGACCATCGGTTTACTCTCATTTACTCCATGTATGCTATTACCAAAGTGTAACATATCAACAAAAAATTCAAAACAAAAAATGAAAACAAACCCTGAGATTGCGCAGTACGGACTGTAATTCAGCTTTAAAGTTTATACACTGTAATATGACTCAGCATGTTATGTGGACTGTGTAGTCTCCGACTTCAACACCTTAAATGTTTCTTGTTGTGTTATACCATTTTGCTTTAACATTTTTCAGTAACAGAGCATGTTCAATGAAACTTTTAGTTAAGGAAAGCAAAGTTCAGTTTGATAAAATACTGAATTGGTATTATGATTATAACACAAGATTTTTTAAAATAATACTGTAAAACTGTAGCTGTACCTTGCAGCAGGTTGAGTTTAATGTTTATTGCCTACTTGTTTGCAATTTCATTTCATTTGAAGTGTAAACTAAGATTTGACAACAGTATTTAGGTTTTAAAGGAGTTGATGTTATAACTATTGTCATGTTATGTTATGTTTGCAAATTAGTAAAATAATATACATTGTTAACATGGTCCTTACCTATATTTCTCATGAAAATTTATAACAGTTGAAAAAAATAAAAACGTTTTGGTTTGAATCTTTCATTTGAAATTGCTATTATTGTTCTGATGAATGCTAATAATCAAGAAGTACAAAGGTGACATGCTACCCTTTGAAAATTAATGTGTATACAGCCAGGAATGTTGCCGTGTGCAGTTTAGTTGCTAATTAGTTCTCACTATACCCCATTGTTGGCAAGTGGACACGACACTTACTACTGATCCTGATACACTGCCCAACCATTTAGAAAGGACTGGACATGCAAGACATTTCGTACACATGCTATGGATTAACAGCTTGCAAAGCAGGCATATTTCGTGGGTAAACAAGGCGAGTGCTGAGTTAAACCTGGGCTTTGAATGAGTCAAAAAACGTGTGGGAATCAGGCCCAAAGGTGAAAGAGAGCGAGAGGAAGGAATCCTCTTTCCCTCCTCCCAGCCCCCAACGTTAATATTGCAAAACTGAAATGGCAGCTAAACAATAAGAAAATTTAAGATTCAGCACTTGGCCACCAAAAAATGCCAGCACTGCAAGCTAATGGATTTACTGCTTCAAGTTTTGTTACTCCAATCTTTGCACTACAATTCCTAGAGCTCTCGCAAAAATGTCTACACCAAAACTAGCAGATTCTTGTAATGGATCAACAGCATTTGACAAATAGGTTGTCAGGTCATCAGTGTTGATATTTGATACCTGAGCAGAAAACACTTCAACATTGTTGTCTGATCCATCAAAAGGTGCCTGCCCTTGAGGATCTTCACCATAAAACATTATGTCTTCAGGATCATCATCAATGTCACCATTAGCAAGTGGATTACATGGATTCATCATCCCATTCAACCACATCTGATTTGGTGACCAATTATGTTCAGTTTGAACTGGGTGATCATTGAAACAGATCATCCATTCAGATAAGGCCCTGTTTATCCTTTCTAAATAGACGTGCTGTAAGGTAAACATATGGATGGGGTTTTCAACATCTAACAGCCCAGTTTGTTCCATTGCATAGAATGTGTAGTAAAATACATGGCAGATACATCTGAAAACATCTCTCCAAAGTCTCTCGATTCTCTGGTTTCTTGTTGATGAACCAGCAATAAAACTGCCCCGCCCCTCCCCACGAACTGCAACCATTGCATCACACACTGCAGTATTCTCTACACCATAGTCTACCCTAATTCGTGAAGGCCACAGTCCACCATCTCGTTCTATAGCACTTTCAAAGAGATGAAGAACTGTTGAGGCAAGATTATTTGTACTACAATGTAAGAAAATGATTCTCCTTGAATACCCATCGATGCATCCGTGGATAACAAATCCCCAGCGAATCAACGAGTGGTGGCCATCCAAATGCCACAACGAGTTCGGCCATGGGACAAAGTACACTCTGCGCGAAACTAAAGCACCCCACCTCAAAGCTGTGTTCCTTGGATCTACCCTGTTTAGGCTTTCTCTTATCCGCCTTCTTTGTACAGTGTACCCCAATGTTCTGAAGTATCCCCGTAGATAAGGTTCGCCCGTGGTTGACCCATGGCGAGAAATGAAGTCAAGAATAATATTATCTACTTGTTCATCCGTGATACTACTGAAGCGAGATAAATGTTCCAGTCCATATAAACGAATTCGGCGCATAACTGTCCAGCGAGACACTCTGAACATACTAGCAATCTTTCCCCAGGTGAAACTTAACCCTCTTAAATCCTCAAGTACTTCAGCCGGAATGTGTACCGCCGGTCTGCCTGGGCCTCCACTCATAATCGTTGAACAAGGGACAGACGTAACTTGAGATGTTCTTGATGTAAAATTTCCAAAGTGTTGAAGAAATTTTTCAAGTAATTCGGAAAACACCAGTTTAAGATCGTCCAACAGTTTCAAATCAGTTTCGTCGGTAACTACCGTCGCCAACTGCCCTGGCAATCTTACCGTCCTTTCCAAGAGATCTACATGGGTTAAAACCTCGGATGTGTATCGTTCGCTGCTAACAGTTGAGTTTTGGCTGATCATTTCCTCGGTCCTATTTATTACATGCTCAAAGAAGCTCTTAATCTCGGAATCTTCGTCCACTTCAAAAAAGCCTTCCGAATCCGCCATCTTTACATGGAGTACCAGTACCCCGCGACCCCGCACATCTTCGACCCAGTCCCTGAGATTGAATGAATGAGCGCCAATATTGAATGAATTTCCAAGGCAGGATTGAATAAATATGACGGATTGAACTGAATGAAATTACATAAGGAATGAATCAATATGGACGGATTGAATTAAATAAAATTAAAGTAGGATTGAACACATGGAAGGATTAAATTGAATAAATATGAATAATCGAATTGAAAGAATGTTAAGGGATTAAATTGAATAAGTATGAAAATATTGAATGAATAAATAAGGATTAAATTGAATGAATATAAAAATATTGAATAAATAAATAAGGATTAAATTGAATGAATTTAAAATGAAGGAGAAATATAAGGATTAAATTAAATGAATATAACAATATTAAATATTGCTACATTTGGCTTGGCATAGTCAATTCAACTTTGTAAATACCAGGCAGTCATCAGTTGGTTAGTAAACATGGCGATGTCGTGCTTTTTGTCGCACTCGTCCAAGTATAGGGGAAGCTGTAGAAATTGAAGAGAGTGTCCTACCTCTTTCGTCTTGGAAATTGTTATGACTCGATTACTTCTCTTTTGAACACCTGCCTCTTGTCTGAAGAAATTGTGACTGAGTACAAACTAATTCTAATACGAGCAGGTTTTTTTCAATCACCGCTATTAAAAGTCAACGAAATTATGATTTTATTATTAAAATCATTAGAAGCAGCGCCGGCCATGCCAATATCCTTCACATCAGTGGCGCAAAAAAGCAATTAGGAACCGGTACGTCGTGGACGTTAACGTAAGATAGGAAATAAATATTATAAACTCCGCGGAGTAATTGAGCCAATCGATTCAGGTAGATAGATAATTTTATTTCATCTCTGGGCGAACCCACCACCTGCAATTCATGTGTCTCTTCGAGTACTCATATTGCATAAGCAAAGCAAAACCAAGAACATAAGCAAGCACCTTGCTTTTTCTCTCTTGTTAAATACATGTAAGCTATGATAAACGAATAAAATGGTGTTGTGTTGTCTTCGTCCGCTGTACAATTGTATTGCAGGCTACAATGAAAACTTGTCAAAGATAACTTGTTTATTCGTTCACACGGGCAAATAAAACTTGTCAAAGAAAACTTGGTACTCATACACACGAGCAAGTAAAATTTGTAAAACTTGTTACGTACACTTGTCATAGAAAACTTGCTCGTCTGTAACGTGCTTTATCCTTGGAGCGAAAGAGCAATTCAACAGTCGTGCCGAACTGGACATTCACCTGGATGTCATTGGGCATCACCACCCTGTGGAACCGTGGTTACGTTGGCTTTTATGACCAGTTGGGGTTAGACTAGATTCAAAGTTTCCAAAGAATTTCGTTGAGTGACACTAAAACCTCTCATACTGCCGCCAAAGGATAATTGGCATTAGCTGAGACTGACTCGTATGAAATGGGATGGGCACTTCACAAATCCCGATCCACTCAAACGCGCTTCCCTGAAAATGTCCGCGACTATCAGCAGAAGAAAATTAAAATGGGACAAGAAACTGGAAGAAAAGAATACCCGAAACAATTAGCAGATGACATGCGGAAAGCTCGAAAATTGGATGACATTTGCCTCTAATTTTTTAACTCGTCCCCAGATCCCCAATTTGACCCTCAAAATCACAGCGAAAACGCCATTTTTTGAAGGGAAAATCAAAATTTCGCCCATTTATGAATTACTTTTCGGAAATACACACTTGGATACCAGTAATTTGGTTATCATTCTATCTGGAAACGTTAAAATATATTATAATAGCTTAAAATAAAATCCCGCCATTTTGACCTTGAAATGACCAATGTCACGTAAAGGCTTGTATGGAGTTCAACCGCGCGGTCATCGTTTTTAGCGGTATAACTCATTTTAATAGGCGTAATGTCAACATCCACACTCGGCTTTGATGAGACTGGGATCTAGTGAATATTTTGGTGGGAAATATGATTTAGTTGGAGCGAAAAAGAAATTCCGTGTCCCGTGCGTCATTTTGCCATTTCTTCAGTGCAATATGCTTCGACTGAGCCCATTTTGGCTTCTATTGGTGACTTGCGCGGACTAGCACCCAGGCCGTTCGAGCTCACCTGCGCATGGGCAATAGTTCATTTTAGTAACGCGCACTCCCGGAACAAATGTCTCCTTTCAGGGGCATTTTTTGGTATGCGGAAAGAGAATGTTCAGCAGAACCGAGTACCTCTCCAAGCAACAAATTCAGGGTTTTTCTTTTTTAGACTTTCTGCCAGACGGAAGCAGACAGGTAGTAAAGAAGGCACCGAGAAAGACGACAGTGATGAACATGATGATGAATCCGCAGAGGAGTTTGCACGCAGGGAAGATGAACAATTGCTCGACGACGGAAATCAACAATGCCGTCATGTCTGAAATTGGTGTTATCCATCCAGTCATATACAATGTGTATAACCTTTGTGAGATGGGCAAAGTAAAGAATCCTGTCCTGTTTCATAGTTAAAATATTCAGGGAAATTTGTAAATACTTTGAAATCGATTTAGGGCAAGGGACACAAAAGCTATACTCGTCAAGAAATTGGATGAAATGGTACTGAACTGTTGTATGAGCAGCTAAGAACATTAATCAGCCGGTTATTCCACCGTATGGAAAATGGTAGCGACTGTACATTTTACCGCAATACCTTGCAAACCAAACGCAGACAATAGGCACATTGAAAGCCATATTTTTGTGAAATGCGTCCCGGTACTAATAACATTGTGTATGCTAGGATTTAAGTTTTTTTTTTCAGATTTTCTGGGCGTTCAATGAAATGAGCGTTTTTCGAATTTTCGTGCGCTAATAATTATGGATAAATCTACCATTCGCCATCTGTTTCGATACAGTGCAATTTTGCGCGCTTTTTATGATGATAAAGAGGGGTCAGTGAGCTGTTTTGGAGCGCTTTTTACTGCTAAATGGTGGAATTGTATGAGGATAAATATCTGATTTGAAACTGAATCGTCATTGCGCGTGCTTAATTAATTACTGCTAGTCCCAAACCGCGCGTTAAAATGTAAAATTCCTAAAACTCGGAGAAAAGGAGGTAGAGTTCCAATTTCTTTTACAAATCATACTCATAGCCTTCTTTATAATATGACGTAAGAAATTACAGCTTACACGAAAAAGTTGAAACACTATTGAAGAAAGCCTGTAAATATGGGTGTTTATGGCATCATTACTTTTATAATAATGTGAATAAAAAAACTCAAGCCACATTATGCCCGTTGACATTATTTTACTATTAGCGCTGATCCTAATGTCCAAAACTGTGAGCTGTTTGAGTTGTTTGAGCCGTGATTCGAAAATCTTTCTACAGAAAAAGAAGCAACTGTAGTTAACTATTACAGCATATATTTGCAACCAATTTTGTTTTATGTAGAAAGTTTACAAAACAGTGAGGCTGATAAAGGTACAATGCACTAGTCAATTGCACCCTCCTTCCTACCCCACCTCGGGGCGTTGATTTGACTGTCCTTGCATGCATTTTACCGGCGTTTTTGCATTGTTCATAGTATCATGTTTTATTTGCAGTTCAGTTTTGCAATAGGCCACTTCCGAGTTACCTTGAACCTCTCTATCAAAGCGTGGCTAGGTGCGAAACCTTTCATATGAAAATGAGTATTTATTCACATGCAAATAAGTTTTATTTGCATGTGAATGAAACTCATTTTCATATGAAAGGTTTCGCACCTAGCCTCGCTTTGATAGAGAGGCTAAAGGCAACTCGAAAATGGCCTATTTAATGTGGGCTGTGATAATCGATTGTATCGAAAGTCTACTATTTTGTTGAAATGAAGTCATGACTATCAGCGATAGGTCCGATAGGAAAACATACAACTTTGGCGCGGGTTTCCACGGAAAGTTGATGTTCCCCCAGGGGGAGGGGATTGGATGGTTCTATTGAATAATGAGAGCCATACGAGGCTTCTTTTCGCGTTCGAAGTTTCGTGTTGGTTGTCCTGTGATTTATGTGAAGTGAAATTTGAGATTTTTTGGTAGACGGTTTTCCAAATGGCCGCCCCTATTGTTTTTTCAGGGGCTCATTCCCGCCGGAAGTTCCTGCGAACGCGTCTCCATAATCTCCGATTACTGCTAGTTCTAAAAATAGTTTAGGTACATTGTTTAGTCTAGCTACATAATATTAACCGAAAGCGTTGGTTCCTTGCACGCCGAAAATCAGACACAGCTACTAGCTTATAGACAAAATGCCAAGTTACCATGGTTACTGATATTTCCGAGTAACTCATAAAAAGTTATTGTTAACATTGTGAGCTCATGGCTGTCGGTAAAATGTGCCTTTATTTGTGCCTTCATTTGAAGGTAAAATGTCATTACATGTCATTAATTTGCGCTTCGCAATGCATCCACCTCGTTGATTGGTGGATGCATTGTACTGACTTCTGCGTGACACATTTTACGAAAGGTTGTCACATATCACTTAGGACTCGTCATGCACTAGTCTTGTCATTATGAATATCAACAAACTTAAAGCCGGTTTTTTTTTACGGCTATATTCCTATTGCTCAAAGGTGTTGTTGAGCTTATTTACCTGGGAATGCGCCGATGTCAAGTTATTTTTTCGAGTTTTCTGCAGAACGAATGTTTTTGTTTTCGAGCGGGATGATATTGGGCCGAAATTCTATAAGTTTATAAGTACGAATAAAAACAGTCCATTTATACCACTTTTCCCGTTTCTGTCGTTTATCCTTCGCTATTCCAATTCTCAAACAATAGGAAAATATTTGAGCTACGTATTGTGATTATAGAGCGTTAAAGTAATTTTAAAACTACGACAGCAATGTGACATAATATGTAACCGCTTGTGTTGTGTTACTGTCTTCTTCGCTGGCCCTTCTCAGTTGTTCGCAGTATAAGTTATTCGTCTGTGTGTTCTGCGTGTCATCAGGTGTGTGAGGGTCAAACGCTTCCTTTTATCAATGGCGGTTATACACGGTGCTTTATTGGTGTGTTTTATCGAAACCAAGCAGCTAGACCAACAATATCTGGTTGTTGTATTCAAGCGTAAGTCTCAGTCTCATCTTGTAATTTTGGCCGCCATGTTGAAAAAAGTACTAAAATTGTTGACCGGCCATGCTTTAATCTCGCTTAAACCACAATATGTTTTTATATTTGCATACTCTTTGACTTAATCTTAATTTGTCTGAGTAGAAATATTGTGTGGAAGAAGTTGGACTTTTGCACAATGACGAATTGAAAATATGCATTTTGGACTCCTTGGCGTCAATGGTGAAATAGGCTTCTAAAATAATATTCAAACATGTTGTTAAATTCAATTTATGGGCCCTAAATTATAATTTTTGTACTGCCCAAAGAACAAACTAATTCAAAAAAATATAAAACACTCCAATAATTGAAGCATTTTGAGGTGACCTGAACGTCAAAATTCACAATTTTTGCTTCACGCCAATGACAAAAATCAGCTGCTCGAGTCACGGGCAGAAAAAATTCGGAAAAAATTCACTTTGCAATATTTTCCAAAACTTAAGTGCTTTTATTTACCTCTGGACTAAGATAGTTTTGTGGGAAAAGTTTCAAGGAAATTGATTTTCTGACCCGGAATGCAGTGGACCGCTTTTACAGAGATTATCACATAATTTACTTTGAAAAATGTTTTTTTACGTGTAACCGATGCTACCTTGGTAAAATTTACCTATACAAATTTTAATGGTCACGCCATGAAAACAATAGAATTTTTCCTTGGTAAAACCCTAAGTGGAAAGTAGGGTCGATTGGTTTTCCCAGGAAAACCAACCAATGAAGTGTAGAGTTTTGACAGCGAGTTGCCAACTACACGCTCTCACTCAAATTGTTTTGTGCAATTAAGGTTTAAATTATTCAAAAATGGACCTTAAAGGGACACTGTCATGAGGGCGCATGCGCCAGTTTCTCGAATCGAAACTTAAAAAGTTTAGCCCAAATTTTTCAAGTTGAAGTTTCAATTTCAAAATGGCGTAGAATAGTGGCGGCAGTCAAGGTGGAAAAGGAAGAAACTCGACACCATTTTTGAAATTGACTCTTCAACTTGAAAAATTTAGGCTAAACTGTTTCGCGGCTTTTTAGTAACTACCTCGCAATTATTCCAAATTGTTTAATTTGTCTAATGCGACTGAATTGTTTAGGCAGAGAAAGGAAGATTAACCCGGTCATGTGTTCACGTTATAGATCTCGAATTTGGCTAACATGCCGGCTCCATAAATTGATGACCTCAGTGTCAATGACTTTTAAGCATATCTTAAAGTCTGCCATGTTGTCACCAGCACACCAGGCGATACGGACTGATTTAGGCAAGATGAGCTGGACCCACAATGCCTTTTGGTCTTGCAATGTACCAATGCACAATTCTTCAGATAACGCTTATTGAAATAGCTGTATCTAATTATAACCGAATTGTCAAAAGGATTGATGATAGTCAGGAAATGAAATGCAAAAACATTGGTGAAAAAGACTGATAGTTTAGAGCGGTTTTCATTTGAATGTCGTTATATTAACCAAAACCAAAGTAATTACTTTGATCAATCACAACAGTCGTAAACAATCCAATGAACCAATCAGAGCTCGAAGCAAATACACGTAGCCGGCGCCAAGCGCGGGGAAACGCTTACAGGCAAGACACGATTGGTTTTAGTTTTACTTCTGATTGGTTGAAAAAGTGGCGCGAGATATTTTTAGCCAATCATAAACCGTAGCAATGAAAAACCAAAGCAATTGTGAAATTACCTTCGACAGTCAATTAAAAACCGCTCTATAAAGAGCAAACGAGGTAAGGTAATTGTATAATTCTCAACTTTTCATTCAAGCACAATGGACAGCATGAATAAGCAACTGAAATACCAGTAACATACCGTATAGTTTATACTTTCCCTGTTCCCCTTGTATAACATACTCACAAGAAAATAGTAATTGTCAACAGATGTCCCTATCGATCCTTAAACTAAAGCACAACAAACGTGTTCTGAAGTTACCTGATTTACTTATGTGACTATATTAACTAAGTCAGCAATTTAAGAAACTTTGAACTTACTACAGCATCAGTATAACCTAGCTCCAACCGATCAGCTATGGAACCAACAAGCACTGAAATTGACATGATATCGTTGGTTGTTTTCATCTTTTTGCTGGATAGTAATTCAAATAGAAGCTCTTTTATCTGTAAAAAAAACAGGGTTTCTTTTTGAGTTCTCTGCAAAGATTGTTTGTCATTTTATACGTAATCTTTGACCATATGATTAAAAGTATACAACCATGTTAATGATTCTGTTAAAAGTCCCTTCGTTGATGCTATTTGTCCTCTAAATAAACAATTCAAACATTTTACCATGGTTACCTTTTGACAGCTCTTAAGCTCTCCATCATTAGATGACAAACTTTCTACTGCCACTAAAAGTGCCAAACTCTCATTTTCTTTCCAATTGTACTTTTTTATTTCACTAATCCATTCCTCGCATGTTCGTTCCGACGTGGATCGAACCTAAAGTGATGAACAAGTACATTAGATACACTTTTTTTTCAAGAAAAAGGAAGAACATTGATATAAAGGCTATGCTTAGGTTCCTTTGAGGTGGCGAAATGATTGTAATTTTGTCATTTCGAAACAGAAGATACTTTTGTATGACACTGTTGTTGTAATTCTTCAATGTTATCGGGTGATGAAAGTGATGATAGTTGTGGCAGTTACGTATTTTTCTGGCATGTGAGGCGGTATGTGATATTTGTAGACTGCATAACTCAGACTGTACATTTTGTTATGAGAGCTGGAAGGCCAACCATGTCTGACGGGATTGATTCTAGTCATCAACCCATAGTTACGATATATAGTAGGGTTTGCGGCAGATAGGCATACTGATGCTGGAAAGCCGGAAGTGGCGTCTCTATCAATTTAGACCAAACGAGCCGGCAGTATACAGTTAACCGTCTGAAAATTTCACTTATATATACATATATATGTGTGTTATTTTTCAGTTTTTAAATCACTAAATGGTTAAAATAAATAAATAAATAATAAAGGCAAGAAACAACTCTTACCCTAACCGATACATTCAGTTCTGTTCTTGTTACTGTGCCATTAACATCATGGATTGACGTTTTTATTGTAGAAATACCACTAATAAGCACTGTATGGAAGCTGCTCATATTTCCTTTGTATATTATACCATGTAAGCCGTTGTGAAGTGTGTACTGGAACTCGTATATTAAAGGAAGCGAGTGAGGAGAATTCCAACCAGAGCAGTTGATATTGAAGATTGTGTGGAGGCTTTGTCCTTCAGATGGTTTCACTGTACATGATCCTGTTAAAATGAATACATGTTTAACACATTAGCATTCTTACTTGTCCAATACTCTGACAAATTTATGCAGAGCATTGTATTGTAATACATTGTGCTGTATTGTGCCGTTCTAGAATGTATTGTTAAACTACAAGTTATGGTATTAAAAAGTTGACACTGGCTAAAAATGTTGTTTTGGACGTTTCGGCAACTACTGTTGCCTTCTTCAGCAAAAGACAAAAATGCAAATGTCTAACGGCGTCCTGATGGAAAAAGATACATGCAAATATTACATCGCACCTCGAAAGAATGTTTTGAGGTGACACAAAAGTCTCTAGAGCATTCTTAATTATTTCTACAAATTCTTAATGTTATTATAAACATTTGGAAGCGCTATGTGTTCGTTTATAGCGTTCGTGATTTTAGCGCGCGCGATGTCTGACCAACGTAAACACAATCACAATCTTTACATTTGATCTTATACACGATTCCTCTGGTGGCCTCTTCCTCGATCTTGTCTTTTGGCTTTTTAAGTATGTTTGAGCACGCAAAGGCTATAGCAACATTGGATAAAAACTCTTTGTTGGCCAAACACCACATGCTCCACAGCCACCAAATAGATTTGACGAGGAATAGATAGTAAATGGCACGCCTACACTGACTCCCTTTGTGGGGTTACATTTGCGTCGCATTGGAGCCTTCAGATTTTTGCTCGCACGAGCGTGTCTTTGAGGGATTTGCCTCTTTTGTATGATATTATCGGAGGTTTCTTGTAAATGGTTTTTAGCAGTGGCTGATTTTGTATTAAACTCCAGTTATCCATCACTTTTTGTTTGAGATTTTGCACTGCTGGGTGGTACGTAGTGACAAAAGGCAATATCTTATCATGAGTCTTTTTCTTTTGTTCGAGTGCCGACTGTCTGAAGGCGAAATTGACCCCTGATAGCGACCTCTCTATGACTGTTTTTGGATACCCACGCGCTATAAGGCGTAGTTTGAAGTTAGAGAGGCACTCTTCAAATGTTGTTTTTGAAGAGTTCGTTCTCAGTAGTCTAATTGCTTCGCCTTTGATAAAACCTCTTTTTACGCCTGGCGGGTGGCAAGAGGTAAAGTGTGTATATTGAAAGATTTCAGTCGGTTTGTAGTGTGTCTTGATGTCCAGGATGGATTCGCTTTTAAACCTTTCCCCTTTGAATACAACTGTATCGAGGAAAGTTATTTCGTTCTCTGATACCTCGGCTGTAAATTTAATGGTAGGGTGGAGTCTATTAGCTTCATCAATAAAGAGATGGATTTCTTGTATATTGCTGTCCCAAAGAGAGAAAATGTCGTCAATGTAACGTTTCCATACTCTTGGCTTGGTATTGCTTTGTTGAATTATTCTTGTTTCAATTTCTCGTGCAAGCAAAAATCTGAAGGCTCCAATGCGACGCAAACGTAACCCCACAAAGGGAGTCAGTGTAGGCGTGCCATTTACTATCTATTCACTGTGAAACTTCTCAGGCAGGCCCCGTCCCTTAAGTGGAACCACTCTAGCGTGCATAATTAGCAAATGCACAAAATAAGCACTTAAAAAGCTCTGCTACGAGCTTTAAAATTGCTTTACATACCTTTCTCTAACAAAGGAAAGTTTAACAAAACAAGGTATTAATGCTATACAGTATTTAAATGCGTCTATATAGCCTTTTAGGCTTTACATGCAAGAAAATAGCCTTCTGAGAAAACACAAGTTCAGCTTCACGTACGGCCGGATCGAAAACACAGCCACCTCATTGGCTGCTACTGTTACCACTAACAAGAGCCAATAGGAACAATGCAAAACCGATCCCAACCGTCAACGGTCCACATATATAAAACGGTCGCCAAATGAAATTTCCACGGGAGCGGAATTGAGAAAAATTTCTCTACCTTTCCCTGTTAAAACACTACAACAGTTGTCTTCAAACAGCAGCTGAGGAGACTCGCAAAGAGTCGAAACCGCCGGTCCTGCTGTAGACCCAGTAAAGAATCAGTACAGTTCATTGATGTCTGACAACGCGATTGACACCGACCCACTGGCGAAATACCTTCGCTCAAATAGTGAAGAGAATGAGGACTTTGATCCCTCGCCGCCTAAAACACCAGACTATCGTCCCGATGGACAGAACGACCTTGATTTAATGGACTTTGACGAAGAAGATGACGCGGAGAAGAGTCCTCCACCATCACAACCCAGACCTAAAGAAAAAACTACCCACCAAGCAGGGAGCCCGCCTAGGAGTTCGAGGGAGAACAGCCCGCCAAAACCAAAGCGAGGAATCAAAAGAAAATACACAGATCAACAATCTGTGGAGGCCAAAATAGCAAGAACTGACGAATCCATCTCCAAACTGGAGAGACATTTGAAAAATCGGACTTGTCCGATATCTTTGAAATACTCGGCGAAACCTAATGTAGCGCCGGACAGCACTTTTGAAAGAGAAATAAGATACATCAAACAACAGGCCGAACAGGGGCTAGTTAATGCCTTCACTCGCTTACACAAAAGGCGGCTTGATAGCCATAATATAAAACTCAGAGTTGGATCGGACTTCTTTAAAAACAAAAGCAGCACTGTTGTGAAAAGGCAAACTCTTAGTGAGTCGCATTCGGCTAACAAAACTGTAAAACAAAGCAATGTAAACAAAAACAAATTTCAGATCTTACAGATATTGTGTGTAAACATGTTTTGCAGAATCCTGCAAAAGAAAATAAACCAGATGAAGCTTATAACAGCGTGTTCTCTGACCCTGCAAACGGCATAACTAGCCTTATACACAAGAGCGATTCCTTATCTAAGAACAAAAGACGCAATAAGCGTAGGAAAAACATGGAAAAAAGGCGGGCAGCCACAGAAAGGGAGACAAATGAAAAATATCTTAAAAACCTCTCAAGCCATCGGCTAACTGACAGCCAGGTCAGCGTGTTATCAAAGGGACTGAAATTCATCCCAACACCCGTGACAAACGAAACTAAAATAAGGCAAGGACTCTTGCGGGATTTTGAACAATTTGCGAGACGAATGCGCCTCCAATATATCTTTCACGGCCAAAATAAAGAACCGCATCCATTTCACGTCAAATCGAATTGGATTCCACCGGTTCAACGATCCGTTGCCCTTGAGAGCTATTTGGAGAGTATTAAAATACAACTCTGTGAGATTAAAATAACAAAGCCAAAAAATAACTTGTCATGTAGCGAGGTCAAAGCCATCACTGAACTTAAAACAAACTCTGACATAAACCTTAAAAAGGCAGATAAAGGAACAACAACAGTCCTCATGAATAAAACGGACAAAATAAATGAGACCCTAGTGCAACTTAAAAATAAAGAGCACTACCAACCTCTCAAAATACCGATGGTTAGAGACACACAAGAAAGAGTTAACAAACTTATCTCTCTGCTACATCAGGGCAAGCACATAGACGACATGACAAAAATATGGCTTTTACAAACTCCCAAACCGCCAAGATTACCAATATTCTACAGGCTAACGAAAATCCACAAACCCAAACCGGTCGGCAGACCCATCATCTCGGGCTGTGAAGGCCCTACGGAAAGAATATCTTCTTTTGTGGAAAGTCTGCTGCAGCCTATAGTAGAAGTAAAGAGCAAGTTCTGAGACAGTCCAAATTTCTCCTAAATTTCACAGAACTTTCACAGAGCCCACAAATTTGAAAAATTTATCAATTTTCGTCATTTTTCACACAACTCCGGAACTTGTCAAATCTGTTCAAACTCAACAGAATTCTGAGGATTCTGTCGATTTGAACAGGTGACAAATTATTTTTCAATTGCTATAAGTAGATATAGAAGAAGGGTTCTGGCACACTTTCAAAATCGTAGTAAGTTAACACAAAACAGAAATTGACGTCAGTTGACGTTCAATTTAGCAATACATAAGATGATTGATTTTCTGCTCGATCGCATACGTAAAACAAAAACAAGTCAATTAACATGTGTTATGTTAAATTTAACAAAATGGGGAGGAATTTGATTTTAAATATTTTCTGTTCGCGAACGAACAGAAAATTGGGGAACGACAATCATTTTTTGTTGTTGTTGAATTTAACATAAAATAAAATAAAATTCTGTTTTGTGTTAACTTACTACGATTTTGAAAGTGTGCCAGAACCCTTCTTCTATATCTACTACTTTTTTTCCCCTCATATTGACCACAAAAAAACATACCATTTTAGAATATTTCACTTCGATAAAATCTGGCGATGGCAACTCTCTCAAAAAATCACACTGAAAATTTCATCTCAATCTCCAATGACCAATAGCCAAAGTCATCACTCCATCATCCATCACAACTCTCTTGTCATCATCAGCACACAAAGCCATTTTCCAAATTTGCTCAGTGAAAATCTCATGCAGATGTGACCGGAGAGAAACATTTTTCATTGGAGGAAATTTTTCACCATGAAGAACGCGTACAAAATCTTCATGCGAAATCCTATTTTTCACCACATTCTTTTTTGTTCCCTTTGCTTTCTTGATTCCTTTTCCCTCATCTATCTTGATGGAATAACATTTTGGTCTCAACCCAACAAATTCACGAATGATTTTGCCTCCTGCTTCATCTTTAAACATTCCTAAAATTTTCTTGTTCTTCCCAACAGGAAAGCCATTTTCTACAGCGAAATGATCTTTCGGGTATGCCGATGTGTCAAACCATTTCTCAACATCTCCAGCAGTGTCAGCGAAGAAATCATCCGTTTCAATCTCCAAAATCAGGGAATCTGTGTCAGAATAGAGAACTTTGACTTTCTCCCACTTTTTTTTCACATAACCATAATGAAATTTGAACATGTGAATTTTGGAGAGATCGAGAATGGCTGCTCCAACAAAAATTGGTTTGTTCAAAATAACTTTTGTTTTCCTCATGTGAATAGCAGCCACTTTCTCTCCAAATTTGGTTGCGTGTTTAAAGTTGATCTTTTTCACCAACTTTGCTTTTTTCTTCCTATCATTCACCAGTTTCATGTTAATTCTATTCCTAACATTTTCCATGGTTTTCCCATAAACAGCATTGCTTGCCAGTTTGGAAAGATCTTTCTCAAAATCATTTTTGGCGGCTGTTCTCAGTTTCGTATTCCATTCAATGAAAGGTTTCATGAAAGCTTCTTCTCGAAATCCAATTCCTCTCCAAATCTTTTTCAGTTTCATTCCCAGGGAAAGAAAAAATTTCAAACTCCTTCCATCCAAAACCATTTTCTCTTTATCTTTGAGATTGGGAATCAACTTAGAGAATCCATTTACCTCCAGCAATTCCGGAGCCAAAGGAAAATCATTGTGGAAATCATGCAATTCATCTGGATATTCCAAGTCAACTTCCAGGACACATCCATGACCTTCTGAATCAACAATCTTCTCCCAATTCTTCAAAACTCCTTCACTCAACCATTCAAATCCTCCCACAGGGAGTGGTTCCACCATCGCAGTTGGATAAAGAGAATTTGCATCGAGATAAACGATGAACTTTGATGGTTGGGAAGGATCAAAATCTTCCATGAATTTGTTGTTTGCTCGAGAAAATCTGTGAAAGACTGTGGAAACTCCTCCACGAATTTGTCTTTCAAAAAAACGAACCATTTCTATATTTTCTTCGCAAATCAATTCCAACTCAACTCCTGTCATTTTCAACATAGCATCCCAAAAGAAAGAGGGGGCAGTCAAAAACCATGCGGGGTCCAATAGATAGTTTTCCATCAAAACTTTCCTGAAATTTTCCATAACATCTGCCAGGAGAAAAACATCCGTTTTGAGATAAAGATCGTGATATTCTCCCAGATTTGACATTTCAAATTTTTTCCAGACATTTTCAGCGTGAGCGAAATCTTCATCTGAAATTTCTTCTCCAGACAACTGGGAGAAAAAGGCATCTTTCCCAGGAAGCTCACAACCGAATTTTTCAAATGAATCCATGAATTCATAGGGAAAAACTCCTTTTCTGGAAAGTAAATTAACATCCTCTGGGAAAAATCTTTTCAAGCAATGCAACTCATCTTTCCCCAAATTTCCAACAAGATTTGCTAAAGAAGAATTCATAAATTTCAGGGAGTCAACAAAGCGAATTTCATGTTTCAAATCATGTTTTTTTCCCTCTTCATCTTCAAATGTTCCCCAAACAATTTTCAGGGAGAAAGAAATATATTTTTCATCATTGTTTGGGATTGCATCAATCTCTCCAAATTCATTTGTCATGTTTTTGATGAAAAGATGGGAATCATATCCATCCAAATTGTGAATGAAGACTGGAGTGAAATCTGGCACTTTCGCTTGCAAATTACAATATTCATGAGCAGCTCCGCGAAATTCTCCAGTCAGATGACAATGATCAGCAACTTTTTTTTCCACAATCTTTTTCCTGCAAAGCCAACAAATATCAGTTTTCTCAAATGCTTCCTTTTCTTCTTTCTTCCAAAGAATTCTCTTCCAATTTTTTCTCAGCATTGGTCTTCGCACATCATTTAGAATCCATTTCACCTGATCAACTAATTTCTCCAGAAATTCTCTCCCAACATCATCTCCTTCTTTTCCACGAAAGAAAACTGGGGAGAAATCAACCCCAACTCGGCTCACAGGAAGAAAACAAAAGCTGCAGGGAATATGATGTTGAATTTGCGTTGTTTTTTCCCCAATTTGCTTTTCTGTTTTCTCCAAAATCGACTCAAAATCAGCGTAGATGACAAAGGGAACGGTTGTTGCGCATGCCACTTTCTTGAATTTCATGGTTGATTTTGCTGGAGGGAGAACAGCTTTCACTCCATCATCCGTGCAAAATTCTTGATGAACATCGAGTGATTCTTTGGAGTTGAATGAATTGAGGCAACCATCACAAACATGCCTTTGGTTTTTGTTCTTAGAATCTTCTCCAAACCACAAACGATTTAAATTATTCACCAAAGCGAAATGTTCATTTTCTCCGTTTTTCAGTTTGAAAAGAATCACATGATTCTCTTTCTTTTCCCTTGCTTTTCTCAAAGTCGCGATGTTCCCCTCAACAATCCCCAAGACATTCACAGAAATGTTATTTTGTCTTTCAAATCGATCAATGTCTCGCCATGAAATGGGGAATGAAATTCCTTCCCAATTGAATTCCTCCTCGCATTGTTTTCTCAACAAAGGAGTTATTCTTTGTGGATTTTTCTCCACTGGATTTTTCCATCTTCCCATGCACCACTTGTAGCATTCATCATCATTTTCATTTTGCATGTTTGTCAAAGCTTTTTTAGCAGCAAGCCAATCAGGAAGTGGAATGAATTTTCCAACAGTCATTTCATCCAGATGAATTTCTAATCTTTCAACTCGCAAGAATCTCCAGTTGCTTCTTCCCCTTTGGAAATTCCGCATGTTTTCCAACATCCATTCATTCATTTTTTTCAGCAATTGTTCCAAGTCAGTTCCTTCAAAAACTTCTTCAACCAGGGAAGAAAAGAAGGCGTCATTTTCAATGGATGTTTCCTCTGCTAAATTATGAGAAATCATTCTGCAAACCAAAACCATTTTCACTTTGAACCCAAAATGTTTCTTCAGAATTGCCATCACATTTCCTGTCACGTTCTTCAAGAATCCTTCTGCCCCATATCCGTCTTTTCCCTGGACAACAAAAGTCGATCCACCCAACCCTGGATTTTCTTCAATATCAAATTCAGGTTTCTTCAACATCTCTCCAATTTTCGCATTCAACTTCAACAGTTTTTCCCGAGTTCTTTCCTTCAGATTCCAATCAACTCTTTTCTTTATCTTTCCAAACCAATCATTCATTGAATCAAGGGATGACTCAACAACTGTCGAGACTCTTTCTGGAAGAATTCTTTGAATAGCTGATTTCACCGCAGGAAAAGATGTTTTCTTGATGATTTTTCTCTGTGGGTTTTGCAGCTCTTTTTCCAGATCGGCTTTTTTCATCCGGGAGAATCCCACCATTCCTTCCGAACGTGCACGATCTCTTAATTCTTTCAGGGTTGACATTTTGAATGAAAAAAGAAAAAATATTTTTTCTCCATTCAAAAATGAAGTTTTCGATTCAGGAAGAAGGAAAAGAAAAACAAACTTTTTTCACATTCAAAGAAGCCAGTGAAAAAACTGGACTCCCTTCCAAGGTGATTTTCCGAGTTCTCAAATCAGGGAACATTAAGTATTTCAGAAGAGCCGATCAAAAAGTGTTCTGGATTCAGGATGAAGAAGACACACCATTTATTTCGATTGATGGGGAAGATTTTTTCACCGCAGAGGAAATTCAGGAACGATTTGGGTTATCACGCACAGTTTTTTTCAATCAACTCTGCAAGAAAAAAACTCATTTTCTGGATTCACAGGAGAAATCTCACGAAGTCACTTGGGCTTCTCCCAGATTGGAGCAGCTTATCCATTACACGAGAGTGAAGGCTGCAGATGAAAAATTTCTTCATGCTCGGGCAAGAAAAGGAGCCTCCAAATTTTCCACAACCAAACAGTTTGATATGAACAAATGCGTTGAAGATTTTCAAGCCACGTTTTGAATTTTTTCTTCATTGGAGAAAAAAATGTCAAGTGAAAACAAATCCACTCCTCCGAAAGAGGCTGAAAAAATCAAAGAGGAAACGGACTGGGAAAAAGCGTGTGACGCAGAAAGAAACTTCCAAAAAGCGGTTGACATGGCCACTGGTTTTCTCCCAGTCAAAACGGAAGAGGATCGCAAGTTCATGGAAAAATGGATTTTCGCGATTTAATTTATTTTTTATCTCCTCCCAAAAAATGAATCCCGAGAAAATATCTATCCCCGACTGCTCTCTCGACAACCCCGTGAAAAAATCTTCCGGAAAAATCTCTTTCTGCCTTCTCCCATGCCTCCACGATGGCAAATGGCTCAAAGTGAAACTCCAAACCAAATTCAAGATTTTCGCTCATCAAGGTGACTCGTTTTCTCTGGGAATCACTCTTCCGGAAGAAAACATCGAATTTTTCAAAGATTTGGAAAAACATCTCAACTCTGCTGCGATGAAAAAGAAGTCGGAAGTCAAAGAGATCGGTCCGAATTTTGCTCGATTTCAGGAGGGAGATTTCACTCTCGTGAAAATCGACAAATCCGAGCAGGAAAAGATTTATGCCAAGATTTATCCCTCCAAACTCAAGCACACGGATTTCTCCTGCAGATTTTGGGAATTATGCGACGATGGGAAGAAAAAACCAATCCTGAGGCAAAAAGAACTCATTGGCGTTCCTCTCCGGGGGCAAGTTGTGTTTTCAATCAAACATCTTTTCTGCGGAAATCTGAAAGCCATCACATGCATCGTGGATGAAGTTTTGGTGGAGGAAAAGGTGGAAGCTGCCTCAGAATTCGATGAGTTTGAGGACAGGAATGAGGATGATGAATGAAGTTTGAGATGCAAATTCATTTCCTGGGAAATGAACTTGAATTCAGGAGGGAAATGACAAAATTCAGGAGGCGAATGAGAAAATTCAGGAGAAAGATGTAAACTTTCCTGTTTTTTCAGTTCATTTTCAGCTGGAAAATAAATTGCAAACTGAGAAAAAACCCCCAGATGTTGGGGGGTTTCTAAAATTCAGGAGGCGAATGACAAAATTCAGGAGGCGAATGAGAAAATTCAGGAGAAAGATGTAAACTTTCCTGTTTTTTCAGTTCATTTTCAGCTGGAAAATAAATTGCAAACTGAGAAAAAAACCCCAGATGTTGGGGGGTTTCTAAAAAAATCTTCTCAGGGAAAAAAAGTTTTTTTTTTTTTTGAGAAGATTTTTTTTCCTGAGACAAAAAATCAGAACCCCACCAATATATGTTGGGTTTTTTCTCATTTGTAATTTATTTTCCAGCTGAAAATGAACTGAAAAAACAGGAAAGTTTACATCTTTCTCCTGAATTTTCTCATTCACCTCCTGATTTTTGTCATTTCCCTCCTGAATTTTTGTCATTCGCCTCCTGAGAAAGCAAAGCAAAAAAGATTTCAACTCAGGCAGAATTTGCGGCGGATTTCTCCACAGAATTCAATCCCAGAATATTCTCAAATTAATTTTTTTTTTTTCACCCAAGAAAATGTGGGTTATTTTTGATGTGAATTCCAAAGAAAGGCTCAGCGAAGGATTTTCATCCCAGACGAAGTTGGCTAAATTCATGGGATATTGCCCCAAAACTTTGAACAAAGCAATCAACGACGGAAGAAACAGTTTTCAGTTTCGCGGAAAGGAAGTGATAGCTGTCGAGCAAAAAGTCACTCATTTTTCAGTTCATGATTCTCCAACTGATCCTCCCCTGAAGGAATTCAAGACAGAAGCTGAAATAGCGAAATGGATTGGAGTCACGAGGCAGGCAGTTCATGCAGCCTTCCAAAGAACAGGTTGGTGTCAGAGTTGGAAAATCAGGAAAAATGGGAAAGATTATTTCATGAAGCGAATTTTGGAGAAGGAACCAGCGAGCGAACGAAGTGGCGAAGCGACCGAAGGGAGCTGCGAAGCGGCAAAGCAAAGTGTGGATGAGAAATATTCAACCATTTCCCCAAAACCTCGCGCGATTCCCGTCAAGATCATTTCTCCAACATCAACCAAAATTTATCCCAGCGTTTCAGCAGCGACAACTGATTTGGGGATCGATGCGAGAACAATCCATGATGTGTTGAAAAGCGGGAGAAATTCCTTCACCCGGAGAAAAGATAGAATGAAATTCCAAGTCGAAAAAGCATCGCTGCAACCACCGAAGAAATCTCTTCCCATGCCCGCAGATGTGGTGGGTCAGAAGGCGCTGGATGATCTGGTGAGAACTTGGGGGCAGATTTCCCAGACAATGAAAAATCGCTATCCGGGATGGGAAGTGACTTTGGCCCCCGACCTGGAAAAGTTTCAAACAAAGCGGGTGCTTTTCAACCCCAAAACCGGCAGCAGTTGGTCCGTGAAAGGCTGGAAGGATTATATAGATTATTTTGACAAGCGGTATTTGGATTATCCCTATGAAAAAGACTTTCTGAATTATTTCGCCGAAGGAGTCTGGAAGTTCTCAGCGAGAATCAGTCAGACTGAATTTGAGCCCTGGTTTCGTTTTGTTTTGCAAGGCCCGAAGCTGAACGAAGTGGAGCGAGCGAGCGACCGTAAGGAGCCGTTGCGAGAGAAACCAATCCAGATGGAAACACCTGCCGCGAACCGCGAAAAACACACGCGGGCAGATGAGGCAAAAATGGTGGCTTGGGAGGAAAACGAGGACATGCTCTCTCCTGAGGAAATGGAGGAAGAGGAATGGCAGGAAAACGCAGAAGAGATGCCCTCTCCTGAGGAAAGGATGGAACGGGAAGAGATGAGAATGACGGGTGAGGAATGGGAGAAAAAGGAAAAGAAGCGCATGAAACTCATCGAGAGTGAGCGAAATCCATTCCATCCAGATATTTGGAAGCGTTGCGAGAGTGCACCAATGGATCCAGAATTTGATTACCTCAACAATATGCATAAAATTCTTCCCCAGGGATTTCGGGTGAAAGGTTTGGTTGAAAAAGACAACGACAAAATGCAGTTTCTGGTGGCCAGTGAGCATTTTGATAATTGCGTGGCGATGGGGCCGACTCCCGCCTCGTTGGAGGTCAGTTTTCCTTTTCCTACCCCGCCGCGAGAAATCCTGGAAAGCGATCTCTGGATGCCGATCTTTCCCCTGGATGTTAGGGAGTTTGCTGGGGAATGGTATTGGAGAGTTCAGATAATTCCTAAGTGAGCTGTGATTTCATTTCCAGTGGAAATGAAATTATTCAAATTTTTTCTCCCATTCAGCTTCAAACTTTTCCAAATCCAACCCCAAATCAATCACAATCCCATCAATCGCTTCCATTGAAAACAAAAATTCAGCTTGATCAAAATTTCCTCCCCGCAAAGCGAAGCGCAAATCACTCAATGTTTTTTCATAGGTGGTGAAAGCGAATTTCGCCATCTTAATTTTGCTTTTCAGATTCTTCATTTCATTCGCGGTTTTCAAAACTAATCCTGCTCCTGAAATCACTCCCAACACGATTGGATTCATTGTTGTTGCCCCAGCAATCGTCCCGATTGCAACCAGGCCGGAAGAGGTTAAATTTATGAGCAGATTCATTTTCTTGAATCGACCATGCGCTCGTTTCAAACACCAAAATCTTTTGTGATAAAATCGATAAAGTTTTTTGATCTCTTCCAGTTCTTCTTCCCGAATTGCGGGGTTGATGTGATTGAAACCAAAAATGTTTTGTTTTCGCGCTCGCTTCACTCGGCTCGGCTCGCTTCGCTCGCTCCCTTCGATCGCTTCTCTCGCTCTCATTTTTCTAGATAATTTCAAAAAGAAATGTGATTTGGGCCTGGCCAATATTTAATGTTCGATCATCTATTCTTGCTGTAAATAATTCTCCTTCCTTATAAACAACATTTGAAAAAGAAAATAATTGAATTCTATTATCTCTGCTAACCCTCGTTCCACTTTGTGATTCTTTATCTGGGAGATATAAACTTAGTTGTGGAAAAGAAGATGTTTTCGATAAAATTTGAGAAAACGCTTTAATTAATTTGCATCGAATGGGGATGACTATATCATTGAAAAAATTATCAAAAAGTATATTTATGGCGTCTCCAGATGATTTTCTAAATCTTCCAATCAGCATGAAATTATTCTTCAAATTTGAATTGAGCAATTTGTGGCCATTCAAATCCAAGTCAGTCTCCATAACCATCTTCCCTGCTTCGAAAACAAAAGGGAAATCGAAGACGCTGCTTGCAACATCAGGTTGGGAACCAGCAATGCCATATATGATCAGATTTGCATTTCCTTTTTCAGCGGACTCGGCAGTGCCTCGCCATTTCAAATCCAGGAAAATAAATTCAGGTGGAGTGATCCTCCATTTGTGCATGTGGATGATGGATCTGGAATACCCCGAAAACTTCTTAGTTGATTGCTGATTGATATTCAGACTGGCGCTCACAACGTTGACGCTCACACCATCCATTGACGCGGGGAAGAATTCAATACAAATCGTGTATTCTCCCTCTGGGAGTTTGAACATATTGAATCCAAGTCTCCCATCGTATTCATTGAAATGATCTTTTGTTATTTTCAAGTCATAAGCCTTCTTGTTGAAATGATGCGGTGAATTTGAAAAATCAGTTATGCCAGTTACTTCCATATCATGTTCAGAGCTGGATTCATCCACATTTTCCATCAGATAGCGGAATGCGTCCTTTGGGTGAGAGGTTGACGTGATATGCGATTCATTGACATATTCTTTAAGTTTCTCTTCTAATTCTATCGTGTGGACTACCACACCTCCTATCTTGTTATCCACATAAGATTTTGACGTGGGTTGATGCTTCAGAGTTGGCGCTGCGATATTGTTTATTTGTTGCGAATTCATATCCAAGTTTCCGGTCATTGTCCCACCTTCCAACGAAAGCTTTTTCGCGGATTGGGCATCCACATATCGCATATTTGCGCCCTGATCGGCAACTTCGGGATCTTTCACGTTAAAAATGGTGTGATTTCCCATATCCAAAGCCGTCTCCATTGGAAACGTCTCTTTGCGGCTGAGAAAGATATTTTTGGTGTCATTATAAGAAACCAGGTTGTTATAATGCGCTCCCAAATCATGCCATGTTTGTTGTTTTGAGTTTTTCACGTTGAAAAGCCCTTTCAAATCCAGGTCCTTCGTGACTTCATGAGTTGGTTCAGGAGCATTGGGGTGGAATTTTTTCAATGTGACCATATTCACCGCTGACAAATCCTGGTTTTCATCAGTGTCCAGATTGACGATCAATTTGCGATTCATTTCTATTTCCCCGGGGTTGATGAGTTTTTGTCCCCTGAGATCAAGATCCCCAGTCATATGGGAAGACCCATCCACCTGGAGAGAATCTGCCCGCAATTGCGTTGCAAGCGTGTCAACTTGGTGTTTGGTAATTGCATCCGAATTCCCCGTTCCTTCAGCGATATTGGTTATTTTTTTGTTTTGAAGATCGAAGTCTCCTGCGGGAGTCAGCTTGAAACCAACTCCTGGCAATCCATCTTTTCCATCTTTTCCTCCCTGGAAGTTGCTTGTTTCAGACAGCAATCCATTTGAATAACTCATTTTAAAACCTTTCATCAAAATTTTTGGCAATGAATTTCCTCGGCTTATCCACATACAGGAAAGAGAACGGATCATGCGTTGCTTTACGATAATCTTCTTTGCTGACTTGTGTCTCCCGGCAGAGAAGAGAAACTTCATTGTTGCTGGGGAATTCAAAAATGCAAAAATGTGAGCAATTCAAACGGATATCTTTGGGTGTTTGGAAATAACTTTGTGAAAGATAAATCACGGAACAATTCTTGTGCCTACCCTGAATGAAATAATCAATCAATGGCTTTTGGTTCTTTTCGGAAACAAAATCATCGAAAACAACCAGTTTTTGATTCTCCCCTGTCAATTCAGAAACTGGGATGATTTCATCCGGGGATGCTTCCACGACGTCATACCCAGCTTCTTTGCTGATTGGGCGAAACGTTTTCAGCAGATGCTGATATTTGGTTTGGTCAAGATTTTTCGCATAGAGGAAGATTTTATCGTAGAAGAGCAGGCGGAAAATCATATCCAGTAGAACATTTGTTTTCCCTGATCCTGAAGGGCCACAGATCAACATTCTGAAAGTTCGATCCGGCATGAACGGGTGAAGTTGTTTGAAATTTGTGATTGGATCCTGACAATCATAATTTGGGATTTTCATTTTATTAATGAACATGACATTCTTCTTCTAAATATGAGACAACTTGTGAGATTCTGAGATTCTGAGATTCTGAGATTCTGAGATTCTGAGATTCTGAGATTCTGAGATTCTGAGATTATGATTCTTAATAAAATGAGTTTATTGAAATGGCAAGAAATTGCTAAAAGCAAATCTGCTTTAGGCCGAAAAATCAACTTTGTTCATGATACCATCACCCAGAAAAAGTTGGGTGAAGAGACAAGCCAAATCGGGTTTGAAAAAATGTTCAAACCCATAACAGCAAAATTAAATGATGTTATTGTATCGAATTTGAAACCCCCTCCAAGACTTAGGAAAAAGAAAGTCATTGAAGAAAAACCAGGCGTTGATTATTATCCAGACGTAGATCCATTTGAAGAAATGGATGTTGAAGGTTTATTTGATGCTGATGAGGCGGCTGTTGCACCGCAAGCAGCTAAACAACTTCCAGAAAGACCGCCAACATATGAAGAAGTACTGGAAGAGTTAGAAGGTGAATCACCTATATATGAAGAGGGCGTTCCTGATTATGCTATAGAAGAAGAGGAAGAAGCGGAAGCGGGAGACGAGGAAGACGCTCAAGAAGACGCAGTTAATAACATGCTAGATAACATGAGTTTACCAAATTATGACACAACGGAGAAAGTCTTAGCTCAGCCAAATGTTTCGGTAGAAAAGAAAAAAAATTTCATTGAAAATAGGATTATCAAGCCGGCTTTAAAAAAAAGAGACCAACTGAACAGCCGCATCAGCTATCACAACAAAAAATTCAAAAACGGTCAAATAACGGCAGATGCATTGGCTGGGGTAGTGAAGCCAATAAAGGCTAACAGAAAAGTATTGAATGACTACATGAAATATTATAGAGGGAAACTTAAGTCATCTAAAGGATCGGGTGTCAGCAGAAGGGGTGGATCCATCCGTTTTTTCTCCAATCCCGCAGATCTCCTCCAGAAACTTGAGGTCATCGTTGGCTCCATTCTTGCTGGGAATACAAACGTTGGCATCAGAAACACTGGAGTTGGCATTCTCGATCTTCTCCTGAAAGAAAACGTCATCAATCGTTCCCAGCATGAGATGCTTTTCAGAAAGTATTTCAAACTCTAAAATGGAAATCGAAAGAGAAATTGTCCTATCATCCTTTTCCGTCAAGACTGGGGGAAACAAACCAGAAAATTTCACAACAAAATTCAATCGGCCCATTATTTTGGATCCAAATTCCCAATATGTTGTTGGGTTGAACAGAATTATCAATATGAGTTTTACGTGGTATAACATCAATGCGGCATTGAAAAATCAGCTGATTAGATTCAGCTCTGACGGTGGGAAAACATTTTCCGATATCACCTTTCCCGCTGGGGTTTGGGATTATTCCACTTTGAATGCGGCAATTCGAAACGCAACAGGCCCCCTCGCAGGAAAGAATGAAAAATTCCCAATCAATCTTGTTTTCTCTCCCACAACTTTCAGAACGACAATCACGCTGGAAGAAAACTGGCAACTTGATCTCGAGAAATCCAACTTTGGCGATCTCATTGGTTTCGATAAAAAGATTCTGAAAGACAAAGTCAACATTGGCCCCAGAGTTCCAAACCTCAGCCAAGATACTGATATGTTGAACGTTCATTGCGATCTCACAAGTGATTCGCTTGTGGATGGGGAAGAGAGCGATATCATCTTCTCCTTTTCAACATCTGTTCTGCAGGCCTCCTATAGTTTCACTTTGGAACCCATGAGAGTGATGTTCAGCCCTGTGAATAAAAACAGAATAAGCTCCATTCGGATTTATATCACCGATGGGAAAAGGCGGATTGTTGATTTGAATGGAGCTGATACAGCATTCTCGCTTATCTTGAAAAAACAAATAAAATGAAAAGTTATGAATTCTCTCGTTTTTTCCACCCCCAGCTGGGGCGGTTTGTCTTCCGGCACAAAGGAACAGGTGTCATTGTGGACAATATTTTCAAACCAATGAGGAAGGTCGCATCAGTCGTCTTCAATAAATTCGCGAAACCCATTGCGAAAAAAGCCTTGGAATCAGGAATTTCTCACGCTGGGGATAAACTCGGCAAAAAAGCAGTTGAAAAATCTGGTGATTTGATCATGAAAAAACTGGGAAATATGAGAAGGAAACCCTCCTCCAAAAAAGCTGCTGCTGCTCCTCCTCGACCGAAGGGAGAAAGTTCTGATGCCATATTGAACAGGTTGATCTCTGGGCAAGGAATTCGAAAAAGAAAAAAAATGATTTAAAATGGCTTTTCGATCGAATGAATATCTTCAAAGAAATGAATTAGTGCGCTTCCAGCTGGATGATACAATCCGAGCTCCAGCTAATGCTCAACACCAACAAAAAAGTGGTTATAAATTCACGATTAATGACCGATCCGCATTCTATGATTGGTATAATGCGTATTTCGAGGTGCAGTTTCAACTCCAGAAAATAGCAGACGGCGCTGGGTATGCCGCAGCTGACAGAATCACAGTGATCAATGGCGCTCATTCCCTGATTAATCACCTGAAGATTAGTTCTGCTGGAAAGATTGTTTATGAGACTGATAATCTGCATAACGTTACTTTTATTAAAAATTTGCTAGAATACTCCGATGACTTCAGCAGATCAGTCGCCAAGAACAGTTTCTGGTATTTGGATACTGATGCAACAACCGCTAATACGAATGCAGGATTTGAAGCTCGCAGGATACAATCTCAAGCAGTGCAAAACAATGGAAACGGTGGTGCAAAGAACATTAACGTCATCATTCCCCTGAATCGCTTTTCCTTTTTCGAAGAGTTGGAGGATAAGATGCTTGTGCCCATGCAGCTGCAATTTGAGATTAAGCTTCAACAGGATAATGAATTAATTCATATGGCTAATGGCACTGATGCTGGAAGAGTTGTTGTGAATAGGTTTTTGCTTTGGGTCCCCAGATTGACACCCAAAGATTCTCTTTATGACAAATTTGTCAGTTCATTCCTGAAAGAAACACAATGGAAATATCTGAGGGAGATGTATTCCGAATCAGCTCCTACGCAGTCATCAGGATTCTTCCAGATATCTGCATCCATTGACAATGTTAAGCATATTTTTGTTTATCTTAAAAGAACCAATGATGACGCTAAAGAAGAAGATAGCCCTTATCTCATGAACACTTTCCAGCTGAATGCGGACAATGCAAACTCATCCTTGTCGAACTGCCGGCTGGAATATGGAAACGGAGTTTTCTACCCGGAAACAGAGTATGACAGTGAAAGCAAAGTGAGGATTTTCCAGGATGTCATGAGTTATGCAATGAGGAAAAATGATTTCAACACAGGGACACAGTTGAATCTAGCCAATTTCAATTCTCTTTTCCCGTTGATCTATTTCGATCTGACTTATCAAACTGAAAAACCAACAAGAGATCCCAAGCAGCTGATATTCAGGTATCGATTGAACGCAGATGCAGAGGCAAACTTCAATGTACATGCCATTGTTCTCTATGAAGACATGGTGAAAATCGATAAGATTGGAAATGAGCTGGTGATCGTGTGATCTGTGAAGCGAAAAAAAAAAAAAACATATCTTGTCATTTAAAATGACAACATATCACCCATATAAAGTAAATCTGTCGGAAGGGCAAAAAAGTAAGCTGGGAAAAGCATTCCGAACAAACAATCCTGTCACCCTGAGATTGGGTAGCAAACAAACAAGCGGAAATGATGAACTGATGCTCACGGCAAATCAAATAAGACGAATCGGCAAAGCTGCGGCTTTGGGAAAGGGAGTTGAAATCAAGATATCAAAAACGCAAATCCGAAAAGTGATGAAGCAAGGCGGAAGTCTTTTCTCTGCTATTGTTCCCCTGGCTCGTTCCCTGGCACCCACCCTGGCAAAGACACTTGGACTGTCAGCATTGGCTGGTTTGGCGAGTGAAGGAGCGAGTCAAGTTGTGAAAAAAATAAGCGGGAAAGGAGCAGGGCAAGTGGGCGGATTTCTCATTCCCCAATCCAAAATTCAAAAACTGATTGACAATAAACATTTGTTGACAAATAAGCAGAAACAGGATATTTTGACTGCCCTGAAATCAGGAGGACAGTTGGTGATGAAACCATCCGCAAAACAATCTGGTGGGGCATTGGGAACAATTCTGGCTTCCATTGGAATTCCACTGGCACTTGACATGGTAAAAAACATGTTTGGAAAAGGAGCGCCAAGAGTTGGTCGCCCCAAAGGAAAGGGAGCGCAGCGACCGCGACTGAAAGGAGAAGGTGCACCAAGATTGGGGGCGCATCCGTTTCAACCTCCCCCATTCATCGGAACCTGGGGACGAAAAATTGGGATGGGAAAAAAATCCAAAAAAGGAACGGGACTTCTGCTGGGGGAAAAAAGTCCATTCAACAACATCCCAATTCTCGGGGCAATATTGTGAGCAAAGCGAAACCCAAATTCGTGAACAAACCCCTGAGCAACCTTGATCTTCTCCAGTGGATTGATTTTCTGAAAATTCCCAATTTCAAAGGGATTTTCGCCAGGAATGAAGCCATGCCCCGAGAACACAGCCCCTGCATCATCAATCTTGATTCACTTGAAAATGCCGGAACTCACTGGGTGTGCTGTGCCCCCGGACAGAAATTCACGTGGTATTTCGACT
Source organism: Cladopsammia gracilis (assembly GCA_022457155.1). Lineage (NCBI taxonomy): Eukaryota > Metazoa > Cnidaria > Anthozoa > Scleractinia > Dendrophylliidae > Cladopsammia > Cladopsammia gracilis. Next base: position 117,733 of record JAJGOT010000986.1, read on the forward strand.
CTTTTGGGATGGGATTTCCCCAGGAATTCAAAAGTTCCAAACCGGTGATTTGGAACAGCAGTCAGTATCAAAACATCAACAGTGTCCTTTGCGGGTATTATTGCCTCTTCTTCCTCCATCAATGGTCGCAGGGAAAAGATTTCTATGATATTCTCAAACCTTTCAGTCTGACTGACTCGGGGGAGAATGAAAGATTCATAAAAGAATATTTCGATTGAAAATGAAGTCATATTGCGTGAAAGAGAAAAAACAAACTGAATGCGTGCAACCATCTGGATATATGACTGCGAAAAATGGCAGAAAAATGTGGTTTTGCCATTGCGCTTCCTGCGGAATCAAGAAAACAAGATTTGTGAAATCGGGAAACTGAGTCGGCCCTCACAAGGTGGGGGCGAAGCGAAGCGAGCCGCGGAGCGAAGCGGAGCTGGCATAGGTGAACTTGCGCTGACTGGCGTTGCGCATGCGCTGCCTTGGTTGGGAAAAAAGACAGTTGGAATGGGTCGTTATGGAGCCAGTGAATTATTGCGAAATAAAAACACTCAGAAAAAAGCATTGGATTTTGCGTTGGATAAGATGAAACCATTTCTTGCCAAAACCTCTGCTGATATGATGAATGAGCTGTCCACGGCGATCCGACCAAACAGAAAATATAAAACAGATCGAGCAGATTTGGATGGTCGTGGGTTGGATGTTCATTCCCTGATTGGGAAGCTGCCAAGACCAAAGAAAGGTTTCACCCTCCCAGGGCATAATTATACCGGCCCTTATAACCCATTGAATAAGCAAGTCAGATTCGATGAAAAGGGAAAAATTCTCGAAATCTGGCAGCAACCCACAGGAAAAACAGATGCAGTTGCTATGCAACACGATGTTGATTATTCAGTCTGCGCGAAGAAAGCGGATCCGCGTAAATGCAAGAACGAAGCAGACAGGAAAATGGTTGCCGCTTTGGATGCCATTCCCTGGAAAGAAAGACAGTGGGGTCATGCTTTGGCGCGAAACACAATTCAAGCAAAACAGAAACTGGGTCTCGGCGCTTCAAAAAACGGGAAAAGATTTTGAGTGAAGGCTGGGCTCAAAATCTGGCAAACGAACTTCACCGGCCAATCCGGCGGCGCTTCCCAAAGAGGCGAGTCATTGCGTATGGGGTTGACAACATCTGGGCGGCTGATCTGGTTGAGATGGGGAAATTTTCGAGGTGGAACAAGGGAATCAGATATCTCCTGATGGTGATTGATGTTTTCTCAAAATTCGGTTGGATTCGCCCCCTGAAAGACAAGCGAGGTCAAACAGTGGCTGATGCTTTCCGAGATATATTCAAGGGGCGAAAACCGAAAATGCTCTGGACTGACAAAGGGTCTGAATTTTTCAACGCAACAATGAAAAATCTGCTTGATAAGAATGGGGTAAAATTGTATACAACGGAAAATGAAGAGAAATCGTCTGTTGTTGAACGCTGGAACAGGTCTTTTAAGGAGAAACTCTTCCGGATGTTTTCTGCTAACAACAATACAATATACTGGGACAAACTTGGCAAATTACTGGATGAATATAATCATCGTTTTCATTCAAGCATTCGGATGAGTCCCGCAGAGGCGAGCAAACAGGAAAATGAGAAAAAGGTTTTCGCTAATCTTTTCGGAGATTTAATTTATGCTAAACACAACCCGGCAAAATTCAGGGTTGGCGACAGGGTGAGAATTTCAAAGTTTAAACGAAAGATATTTGACAAAGGTTACACGTCGAATTGGACAGAGGAGATATTTGTGATTGATGAAATAAAGAACACAAACCCTCCGACGTATAAATTAGTTGATCTGTTGGGAGAAAACATCACTGGATCATTTTACGAGGCGGAACTTCAAAAGACAACGCAAGATGTGTTTCGAATTGAAAAAGTTATTCGCCGCGATAATAAGCGAAAACTCGCGCTTGTAAAATGGAAAAGTTACCCTGACAAATTTAATTCGTGGGTTCCATTGAGCGATGTGGAAAAGCTGGGCTAAAAAAGTCAATCATTGAAATGGCAATTATTTAATGTTTTCTTCTAAAATAATGAATGTCGAACACCGATTTAATGGGATGGAAAACTATTTTCTAAGAAATATTGGTCTTCGCCAGTTTTGTGATACTCATCACTGGGATGAAGGCCAACTTTATGAGAATTATGAAAAATCGAAAGAGATTGAAAGAGCAACGATAAATTATTTCAACTCACTTCTCCAAAGACGACCAGTGACATCTTATTTGGAAGAAATTAAAACAACATGTGATAATCTTCTCACAATCAAAAAATATAAACAAGCATGTGAAGATGTAATGAAGTTCAAAACTTATCTCAAAAAAATAGGTGAGATAACGTTCTGCTGAGTGATGTGGAAAAACTAGCACACGGTTAATAGTTTATTGAAAAGTTTTAATGATATGCGGCCACAGCGTAGCCTAATTATATATGTATTTTCACATACAAACAGAAGTACATGTACAAACGAAAGTTTATGAACAAATACATGAAAATACATAAAAAATGAAAGCATCTGATTGGTTGAGGTAAATCATACGACATTTCCTTTATCACCTTCTAGCACGTTGTAGACATGTGACATATGATGCAATACCATCTGGCGATTTATTGCGTGGGCGTATCAGAATATGAATGTTTTACATTAATATTCACAGTCTGTTATTTCAAAACACCGCTTAGCATCGCTTTCGTTTCGCTTGGCTTTCGTTCATTTCCCGGTGGATTTCCCAGAGAAGACCGCTTTGCTTTTGGAGTTCCTTTTTGAGAATCTTGTGTTCCTCCTGGAGATTGACGAATGATTCAAAGAGAAGTTCAATTGAGTCTTCGATTTCGTCGCTTCGCTCAGCTTCCGCCATCTCCGAGTCAGACACAATAAATTCCTCGTCTGAAGTGGTGGGAGTTTCATCGTCGCTTCTTGTTTCTTCCTCTGAGCATGTTTCACAATTTTCATGGTCACTCGCACTGAGGCTCGCTTCGCTCGCTTCGCTTCGCTCGGCTTCATTGGAAATTTTTTTTTCAAGATCCATTTTCTTTCCAATCACATTTTTTGAAGATTGTTTGGATTATTTTTTCTTGTTCCGCCCGTCTGGATGGAAGTTTGAGCAGTTTGAAATCATCTTCATTGGGATTGAAACCGTTCTTCTGCAACAGGGCAAAAAGAACTTGATGGCAATTGAGAAACTTTTTCCTGTTGAGATGAAGATCGTCATATGCCAGGGAAAAATATTTAAAATCGTCGATGAGATATTTCTCCAGATGTTCATAATCATTTCCGTCGTGACCTGTTATGTGATTAAAAATTGCATGATCGTTGCCACTGACTTTTTTCCATTTGGCAGCTTTGGCGAAATCCCTGACTTTTTTTCTTGTGATTTCGTCACGGGGAATTTGGGAGAGAATTTGTTCTTGATAAAATTCGAGATCTTTGAGTGGAATTTGATTTTTCCCCTGATTTTTGCGGATGACAACTTTGAAATGTTCCAGTCGGGGATTTTTGGGAGTATGGCATGTTGTGTGGGTTTCCTGAACGAGTTCAGGAATGAAATCGATTTCTTCTTCTTCGGAATCAGACATTTTCTTGCCGGAGAGAGATTTTTTCCCCTTTGGGAAAAAATTCCACCCAGATTTTCCCAGAGTGGAATTTTTTTTTTTTTTTGCCATCGCCGGCGACAGAATTTTCCTGAAGTCATCCAGAGTGAAATATTCTAAAATGGTATGTTTTTTTTGTGGTCAATATGAGGGGAAAAAAAATAGTAGATATAGAAGAAGGGTTCTGGCACACTTTCAAAATCGTAGTAAGTTAACACAAAACAGAAATTGACGTCAGTTGACGTTCAATTTAGCAATACATAAGATGATTGATTTTCTGCTCGATCGCATACGTAAAACAAAAACAAGTCAATTAACATGTGTTATGTTAAATTTAACAAAATGGGGAGGAATTTGATTTTAAATATTTTCTGTTCGCGAACGAACAGAAAATTGGGGAACGACAATCATTTTTTGTTGTTGTTGAATTTAACATAAAATAAAATAAAATTCTGTTTTGTGTTAACTTACTACGATTTTGAAAGTGTGCCAGAACCCTTCTTCTATATCTAC